>CM068742.1:80448614-80733528 GCA_035084275.1 Hydrolagus colliei
AAGGTAAAATAGGGTGAATAACAATTTACCTGGAGGATTGTAAGCTCGGATATTTGGACAAAATCCCTTTTCTTTTTGAATATAGTGGTGATATCTTTAATTTCCCATCTTTCAGAAGGACATCTCAAAACGCTTCATATATAAATTATAAAATGAGGTGAATATGTGATTTTAGGGTGAATGCAGCAGTCAATCTGTGCAAAGCAATGTTCCACAAATAGCCATGAAATGGATGACAATAAATACAAATTTACCTCCACACTGCGTCTTTTATATCAGGATGATGTGAACATTTCATGGGATGATTGTTGGCTAGGACATCAAGAGAAACTCCTGTATAGTGGAGTACAGTGCTGCAGAATCTTTAATGATCATCTGAACAGGCAGACAGAACCTCAATTTCAAATCTCATCTGAAGGATGGCATCTCCACTTGCATGGACTTGAACACCCCTCCACACTCCAACCTTTTGATTCAACAACAACAATAACAAAATTATATTTGTATGACGCCTTTCACGTTGCGAGGACATCCCGAGGTGCTGGACAATCAATGGTTCAGCCAGTAGCAGGGGGTCAGAATCAGGAAGGGTAGAGCGCGGGGGGAGAAGGAGAGTGACCGAAGACACAGTTGAAGAGGGGGTTCTTGAGAGAAGGAGGCAAGGGAAGGGGCAAGACAGAGGGACTGCAGGATGGAGTTCCAGATGTTGGGGTCAGAATGGCAGAAGGCCTGCCCGCCAATGGTGGGGTAGGCAAGGCCGGGGATGTGAAGCGGCGGGAGCAGGCACGTTCTTATGGTGTTTGAAGGTTAGGTTCAGAGGGGAGAGTGTGACCAGTTGGGCCAGGCTGACATACAAGCAGCCAGATTTAATATCCAACTGATCCAACTGGAGAACAGACAGATGGGATTTGAGGTTTAATGTTTCATCTGAAGGACGGGACCTCTGACAATACAGTACTTCCTGATTAATGCACCAGAGACTGGTAGTGAGACTGTGATCTTGCTAACTGTTAAAAAGAATGGATACAGCAATATAACAGCAAAGGTGGAGGAGCCAACAACAGCAAATGGACTGATAGTAAAAGTGTCAGAAGTATTGGGAGGATAATCTTCAGGAACATGTGTCCAAGTTCAACATTTTGTGTGCAATACTCTTGACAGTTGATTTACTATAGAGGAAAAGGGACAGCTAAATCATTCAGGAAATGTGGCAACTCTTATAGAGAAGAGCTACAAAAATGAACACTTAGCCAATGCTTGGCCTGCGAGATTATTTGATACTTCAAGATTAATACTTCAAGCGAAGCTGTCTGGACGATAAGTTACAAAAATATATTTGTACAACTAAGCAAAAGTGGGTGATATAGAAGTTAATTTGAAGCACTCTGAGATGCCGTCCGGTGTGGAGGGCGCTATACAAATCAAAATTGTTGTTGTTAATTGGGGTGGAGTATAGATAAGGACCATTAAAAATGTTTTAAATCATTTTCACTGATAACTGCTCATTTTGTTCAGTAACTGTTATTTGCTGAAAACCCTACAAATATTATTTTTACTGCGGAATCTACACTTATCAATACTAAGCCAGGAATCTGCTTAGCTCCAACGAGGGTCCCACAGATATTGTGAAAAACTGTAGTCAGTATCCATACTGGCTATTGAGTATATTTGGGGTTTCCCAACACAAGAGATAAACTAAAGGCAAAGTACTGCTGATGCTGAAATGTGGTTTAAACACAGAAGTCGCTGGGAACATGTAGCCAGTCAGGCAGCATCTATTGAGAGGAAAATGAGTTAAAATTTCAGGTTCACGACCTTCTGTCAGAGAGGTAAACCTGCTCCAAACTAAAACCCACGTTTTACCAAATGTGCCTGTTCGCATGTGTTAACTATTGCCCACCAAATGTTCTCCTGCATCTTTACAGCAAAACACCTCCCTTTTATGTTTGTGAATAAACGTTGAATCCAATGGTCCTTAAGTATAGGCAGAGTGTAGCAATCAATGTGTACGTAGTGCCTAGATGGCTACAGACTGCTGTAATTCATTAGCTAGCAGGGGAAGATTGAATGTCATCACATCACATATTTAGTGAATTAATTGCTTGACAGAACCTCATGGTAAAGTCCCTCCTGAAGTGCAATACGCCTGAAAGATGAATTAATATAGAAAACTATTTAGGCTTGACATAGATATAATAGAGATCAGACAAAGCAATAAACCTGACAAACACAAATTTAAATTTAAACAAGAAAAAACACATTACCACGTAAACAATAGCACTAATTAGATTTTAAATTATTCAGAAAGGGAAGTTTCTTCTTGTGTCCTGGCTGAACAATTTTCCAAATGAACTTTAAATTTAAATTGAAACATCCTCCTCATTTATTAATTTGCTTGACTTTACGCAACTGCTGTATGATTGTAAAAATTATCCATCAACAATATTAAGGAATTAGGTCTTTTAATCACTTGTTTAATGTAAATTGTCTGGAACTTGAACTGCACGTTTTATTTCCATTTATGGAACAGTTCACCAATTTGACATCACATCTGTAAGGTATTCAAGCTATTATTGCTTTCAATTGGGTCTCGTGGTTCTAATGAAACTGACATGCATTGCAAAACGGCATGCTTGCGTTCAACTGCAAAATATATAGTCACTGCACTTTATATCCTGCGAAGGGCTTTGAGACATCCTCCTGATGTGAAAGGTCTTGTGTAAAATACAAGACTTATTATTATCGTTATTATTACTACTACTGATGTAAAACCTATTTAGGTGAACATTAAAGATGTCATGGCACAATTCAGAAAGCGGAGTTTCCTCTAGTGTCCTAGCTGAACAATCTTCCAGATTAACTGTTAATTCACTTTATGGCTGTTTGCCTACATTTGTTAGTGAAAATGTTTGCTGTGTTTACTGACAAATTTGTGAAGCAATTTCAGATTTTGCAATGTGATACACAATGCTATAAAAATATTTATTTCCAGCCATATGTCAGCCTATCCCAGTTGCTAACACTCCCATCACTGAGTTACAAGTTGTGGGTTCAAGCCTCATGTCGGCACTGTGAACCTGTATTGTACCATTTGACATTCATATGCAGTGCTGGTGATGTGCTGCATTGATGGGGGTGGCATTCTTTAAATCAAATGTTAAACCTTGGTTTAAAACCTAGTTTAACACTTCATTCAAAATGTTCAGGTGGGTGTTAACGTTCCCAAGTAGTATTTGAAGAGAAGGGAGTTTCTCCCAGTGTCCTGGCCAACAATCTCATTGCCCTCCACCCCAAATTGGTCAATCACTTCATGCCTATTTGTGGGACATCACTATGTGCAAATTGAGTGCGATATTTGCCTACAAAACCGTAGTCAGTGCACTTTACAGTAAATGCTATGAAATGCTTTGAGATATCCTCCCGACTTGAAAGATGCTGCACCAAATGTAAGGATAACTATCATTACAATATTCAGCATGGTTCAGAGCAAGACATATAGGTGATAGTCAATACTGTTACACATGAAATGCCTTCAACACCAATGAAAAGGATTTTACCCAACAGCAACAACAATGTGCTAGATAGAACCTGATTCCGTATTTACTATTAACATCAGCCCTATTGGTGACAATCTTGCACAATACATTGCAAAGACATTGATTACATATGAATTTACATGGATTAATAGTGAACCAGAACCCTTGCCTCGTTTTGGCAAGCATTCGCTCACATTTTGGCACCAGAACACTATGCCAGAGGCATTGAACGGCCACACAACCTGCTGATAGTTAAACTGGATCTTTCTATAATGAGCAGTTACAAATTTCTCAGAAACAGCTTAGCATTTATTTGCATTCCACTGCTACACAGAGTCAGTCACATTGGTTTGCTTTAATTTCTGGCTGGTTGCAGATGGAAATAGCATAGTAGCTTTATGACGGTGCCTCCAACAAGAAGGTCTAATGTATACCTAGAGGCTATTATTCATGTGTCCCTGAAGCAAAGACAATTTTATTGCAGAGCTGTAGACCCATTATTAATTCACCTTCCCATGGTCCTGCTCTCTCAATGACACTGGCACATGACAATCCTATAGTGGAAGTTAACGGTTCACTAATACTTTTTACACACCGCCCCGCATTATGAGGCACTTCCAAGACATCTGCAGAATCCTACCCATAATTTATATTAACGGCTCTGGTAATGCAATGAAAATATCCACACCTTGAAATTATCGGAAACTTTATTTATTTGACCACTTCTCAGCCCTTTTACAAGTAATCCAAATTAATCTCTGTTGAATAAAAAATGCCACCGGGATTAGACGGCGCAAAACGTACTGAAATTCAAATGTGTTGCACACTGAGAACTATACCTGATATCCATTATGGATTAGAAAAATAAAATAATAATTCTTACATTGATATAGCATCTTTCAAATTGAAAGGGTAAGGATAGAGCCACATGTAAGACTGCATCATTGGATTTTACTATTTACTATTTTGTGTGGACCTGTAGCTCAGTGGTTAGAGCACTCGCCTTACAAGCGTGAGACCTGGGTTCGATTCCCGGCAGGGAAAATCCTTGGGCAAGTTTCCTTACTCCACACACCTTATAATAGTCCCTCGTAAAAAAAAACATTTTTTTTTAAATTGGTCTTTCAATCCACAACTGTTTGTGGGATACTGCTGTGTGCAATTGGCTACTGTGTTTCGCCCACAAATGTACAGTCAATTCACTTTACAATATATTTTGTGAAGCGCTTTGAAATATCTAGAAGGCATAAAAGGTGCTATATGAAATGCAATGATTATTATTACCGTAGAGTTTTAATCAGTGTATATGTTGTAGACAAGCTCTGCTGCTAATTTGCTCATGGCAATGTCCCATGAACAACCATGAACTGAATGATTGATTTTACTTGGGGATTATTGGTCAGGACACTGAGAGAAACTCCCTTTTCTATTCAAATCATGCCAAGGGATCTTTACCGTCCACCTGAACAGGCAGACTTGGTTTAAAGTCTGATCTCATCTCAAAGTTCTTCTTCCTCGCTTCCATCCCTTGCCTCCTTCAACGAGGACATCCTAAGGCACTGGAAAAGTGAATTGACTATATATATATGGGTGAAAAGCAGCAGTCAATTGTGCATAGCAGTATCATACAAACAATCGTGGATTGAAATGACCAATTTTTTTTTGAAGGATTATTATCAGGCGTGTGGAGTAAGGAAACTTGCCCAAGATCCGTCTCAAAACATTCCACCTCAATTGTGCCTTCAGTCACCTTCTTACCCCTATGCTCCCTACCCGCTACCCCTCCAGATCCCAAGTACCAGCTTGGGTGCAGATCCTTGGCTGTCCAGTGCTTCGGGACATCCTCCTGACTTGATATGCACATATATTACACATGTAACTTGTGGTTGTTGAAGGATGGCACCTACAGCAAAGCGGCACTATACCAGCTGAACTGTGAGCCTCATCTGTGAGCTCAAAATCCCTACGTGAGGCTTGAACCCATTCCCTTCTGATTCAGATGACAGTGCTATCAACAATGCTAGATTGATAAATGATGCATGTAATTTAGCTTCCGATTATAACAATATTATATAGTAATATTGTTATTATACAAAAGACAAAAGCTCCCTTATTAGCTGATGCCTTCAGCAAGCCATAAAATTTGACACTTATCATTAAGTAAAAATGGAACAAAGATGGTAACCTTGAGACATGAAGCACATATGTGAATTGCTTGCTGACTATTACGCTGAAGGAAATTTGGGCAAATCCTACCAAAAATGCTAAGGTTGTATTATTAAAATGTAATTCATGAGGAAACAGATCCATAGCTTTCTCTCACAACTCTGGCACACTAGGTTCTTTCATGAATGTAAAGGATCACTATAACTCACACGTGTCACGGGCACAAGTGAGCAGTGACGGTCTGTCACACAAGTGAAAGAAAGCCTGATGCTCACCATCGCTTGGCAGACCTACTTATCCTGTGGGTATGTAGTTAAATCCTTCATTAAATTAATGCTCACACACTGGCCATTCAGTGTTTCTTTCACATCTGTGAAATTATGGTTTCTGGATCTCACATCTGAAATTACAGTCCTGTGGTCAATTAAATTGCCAATCACACCTGTGGGATAAACTACTGTGTGGCCAGCATTAAGAATTCAACAGGATCATAGAATGTTTACAGAAGGAAGACTTGCGGCCCATCATTCGCCCACAAAACACATAGTTAATACACTTTACAGTATATCTTGTGAAGCGCTTTGTACATCCTCCCAACATGAAAGGCATAGTACCACATGTATGGATTATTATTATTATTAATATTGTACCACTGGAACTCCCAACTCGAATCCTATTCCCCCGTTCTCACCAAAAAATCCTTCTATATTCCACTTCCTCAACTTACAGTTTATCCGTTAACTTTGTAATATTCTTATGTGTTCACATGTTTGTGGGGCACTACTGTATCAATTGTCTGCCACACCCACAAAATACAGTCAATTCACTTTACGGAATAATCTGCAAAGCTCTCTGAGACATCTCAAAGACATGCCAAGGCTCTGTATCAAATACAAGGATTATTTTTTACAATTATTAATTCTACAAAATGACTATTATGTTATTCGAATGATAGCGTCAACAGGACAGTAATGTCTAATGAAAGATGCTGGATGTGGAAAGCTGTTTCCACTTCTCATGGTCCTTTTCTCTCCCTGACACTGGCACATGAGAATCCTACAGTGGTAGTTAACAGTTCACCAATTACACATTATGTGGCACTTTTGTGACATTTGCATAACTTACATAAACAGTCAAGTAATGCAACGCAAATATACACACTTTAAAATTATCGTAAACTTTATTTATTTGTGCACTTCTCAGCTTTTTTCTGAGTAATGCAAATTAAACTCTGTTGTGTAAAAAATGTTACCGGGATTAGATGGTACAAAACTTACTGAAATTCAAAAACTGCAAACGCTGAGAACTGTACCTGATATCCAATTGTGTATTGTAAAAATAAATAATTTTTTTACGCAAAATAACATTCAAAATCTCTGTGTTGGTAAAAGAGTCCACTGTACAATATGGAGCCATTCAGAGCTGTGCCAGGCTACAAGTGGTTCTGGCATCAATCCTTTCAGGAACTATATAATAATAATAATAATCCTTGCATTTGATATAGTGCTTTCCACATCTTATCAACGTCCCAAAGCGCTTCACAGAATATACTGTAAAGTGAATTGACTGTATATTTGTGGGTGAATCGCGGCAGCCAATTGCGCACAGCAGTGGCCCACAAACAGTCGTGGATTGAAATGACCAATTTTATTATTGTGTTTTTTTTGGAGGGATTATTATTAGGCGTGTGGAGTAAGGAAACTTGCCCAAGGTCTCATCCTGACCTGCCTGGATTCGAACACAGGTCTCCCCAGCTTGGTTTCCCCAGCTTGCAAGACAAGTGCTCTAACCACTGAGCCACAGGAGCTCCACTCCTCAAGGAACTCCTTGAGGCAGCAAGAATATATGATCCCAGGTATCTTTACAATTGGAAACCTATAAGAATAAAATAAAAGATAGAAACCACCAAATCACCCATGGATATTTGTTTTCCAGTGAGAGAGAAAGAGGGTTAAAAAAGACTAATGAACAAACCTGTACAAATGATTTAGTCGATGGAAACATGTAGCTGAACTCTGATGGTAGAAGTCTATGTAAAAGACCCTCAGAAATGTTCACAAAAGAAGGCTGTGTTTTTTTTAGTAAGGGAACTCATTGGATTTAGTCTGACAAATACCTGCAGTGCCTTTCCATCTGGAATTACTTTAAATTAATTGAAAAAACAAACTTGATGCCATTTCAGTTAATAGAGAACGAGCTGAAGTGAACTTGCTTTACAATTCCATAAAAGCAGGAGTTGGACTTCATAGCACGGTAACAGAAAAGGCTTTGATTCATCGTGTAAACATCTGAAATATCGAATATTTCTTTAAAGAGAGCTGACAATGTCAATGCACATGAGAAATTGGGAGTTAGTTCAATCTCTCACTAAAAGGAATTAGTCTGTCATGTCTTTGCAGAGTTCACAATGCAGACACTAACAAATGTTTTGTCATTGGGGTAGCACTGTTCATTTCAAACAGTCTCTAGTGAAATGGTTTACCTCAAACTAAATAAAAGCTGTAACTGAATAGGAGCCACTGGCAAGGTCTTTTTGTTTTGTATCGGACCGGGTATCTGACACACGTGGAAACCCAACACCTAGTTTAAGAAGATAATTTCACTACTGAGAGTTCCATATCAGCATGGAAATTGCAGTTCTGAAATGGAATGCACACTCTCACCTTTCTCCAGAGAGAAACACCTTTCCCACCTTATTCCAGAATGTGTTGCGTGCCGTTTAGCCCACAAAATATACAGTCAATTCACTTTACAGTATATTCTGTGAAGCACTTTGAGACATCTCAAAGACCTGATAAGGTGCTATATCAAATGCAAGGATTATTATTATGCAGACATTAATTATTATGTATGAAAACTATTTTCCTGCCACTGTAATATTCTGTGTTGCTTGTAGCTTAACATTCCAAATTACATATGTTCTTTATTGGTTGTATGCTACATTTCTTGGTTATCTCATGGGATCCTGTAGCTCAGTGGTTAGAGCACTCGACTTGCAAGCGAGAGACCTGGGTTTGATTCCAGGCAGAGCGAAACCTGGGGCAAGTTTCTTTACTCCATTTTCCTGATAATAATCCCTTAAGTAAAAAACAATAATAAACTGGTCATTTCATTTAACGACTGTTGGTGGGACACTACTGTGCTCAATTGACTCCCACGTTTCACCCACAAAATATAGAGTCAATTCACTTTACAGTATATGCTGTGAAGCGTTTTGAGATGCCTAGAAGATGTGAAAAGTGCTATATCAAATGGAAGAATTATTATTATTATGATGATGATCCCCCAGAGTTTGTGCAGTGGTACTGGAGATTACTTGGCTTGTCACTACAAAAACTGCTGCTTGTCTTGCGAGGGCCACCCTACCCAATAGGTCTTTGTCTTGTTAATTTGATGTGGAACAACATAATGATAATAATAATAATAGGAGCCAAGTGGGAAGAATTCCTGCTCCCAGTGACTGTTCTGCCCCTCAAGTCTTGTTGATGAGCTGGGCTAACTTAAGTCTACATTGTTTAGGCTAGAGAATATGATTTCCAATTTGCGTTTGAAGAGGAAAAAGCAACATTCACAGATCAGTCCTGACTCTATATGCTTGAAGTTGTTCCACGTCAAATTGAACCCAGAATGGAATTATAACAGTACTAAATTAAATAAAAATAATGTTGCATGTTTCATAATCCATCTATAATGTTTCAAAGCACATCACAAAGTTTGTTTTAAAGTGTTGTGACTTTGAGCAGGCAAACATATTCAACTAATTACACACATCAATAGCCCACAATTAGCTATGAAATGATAAATTTTAGCTGGGAGATTGTTGGCTGGGACAATGGAAGAAACTCCCTTCTCTTTTCCAATAATGTCATGGGATCTTTAATGCCTATCTTAGTTAACATTTCTTCCAAACAATGGCACCTGTAACAGGACAGCTTTCTCGGCTGTACTGGAGTGTCATCTTAGACCATGTCAAAGTCATGACATGGGGTTTGAATCCATAGCCTTGTAAGGCGAGTGCTCTAACCACTGAGCTATAGGAGCTCCAAATGCAAATTGTTGTTGTAATAAGAAATATCCATTCTGCATTTAATTTGATAACAATATAAGAACATAAGAAACAGGAACAGGAGTAGGCCATTCGGCCCATTAAAAATGAATGAACTTTGAAAACATACTCAGCAGCTTCAAAATTCAATAATTATGCATTTCTTATGAAGAAATAGCACAGATTGTATCCTAAAATAGCTCAATTCACACGATTTAGACATCAATGAATTCTCCATTTAAAAAATGTGCGCCACACTATATTTTACCACAGCTGTTGCAATGTCATATATAATCCCATTTTGCCAATGCATTTTGCCAATCTTGTCAATGCAGTGTTACTTCGAAAGGTGTTAGCAAATTCAATCGATCTGTTTAATCTTTTGCATGATCTCAGAGTGATTTAAAGGATGTGCCCTATTGCTTCTGTGCATTAAGATCCTTAGTTAACAGATTGAATAAAGTTTAATTTTAATATTCTTACTCTATTCAGTTTAATCCAAACCAACAATGGCCCATTTTAGGTTTCCCTACTTTAGCTTCCCTACCTTCAAGGCCCTCCACGGTCTTGCCCCCTCCTACCTCGCTGACGTGCTGACCCACTATCAACCTGTCCGTTCCCTCTGTTTAACAGGGTTGCTCCATGTCTCTCTCATCTTAAACCTGTGCTACCACCCCAACCACACCATGCCCCCCCGCACCCCCCCCCCAACCCCACCTCTGCTCATGTCCCAAGCCCTGACTGTTCTGTGGTCTTGGGACATTGTCCCAATGTGAAATGTGCTCTACAAATGTAATTTTGTCAATAGGACCATCTAAGACATTTATACTTGTAAGTGATAAGATTACCCTATGGAGTTTATGTAACGTATTACATTTGGGGGAGAAAACGTGAAAGATGGCATTCTCAAACACACAACCACACATTTTGCTTTAAGCAAAGTTTAACTTTCCCCTTTAGTGAACGGGTTCTGATATGAAAAAAGCATTCTTTGGAACACAAGCGAAGTTCTCCAAAACCACAGGAATGAGTTACAGTGTTGTGCCAGCAGCATTCAAGAAGCTAGCCGATATTCAAAAGAACACAGACATTCATCAGATTATTGAAAACACATTAATAACCTCAAGAGATCAGCAAAATGGAAATTAGAGCGCAGCAAAATTTCAAAACACCGGCTGGCTATTAAAGGACACCAAGAAAACCTTTCAAAAAGCATGAAGCATCACAGCTCACCTCTATAGATTTAGAGAGTTCCGAGACTGAGGCTGCTGAGGAACCTAGTAAGTTATCCAAAAATGCCTACATGTGTCTTTTCAAACCATAAATATCTGATATAATTGTGAAGGTCAATCAACTGCAATTTAGTATCTGCATTGAAAGCTCACAAATCTTCAAGTAGCTTACAAGTTTCATCCTTGATTGTGCTCCCTTACTGTTAAACTTTGCCTTCTCTAATTCAGTACGTACTATCACTCGGAGACAGAGAGACAGAGAGAGAGAGTGAGAGAGAGAGAGAGAGAGAGAGAGAGAGAGAGAGAGAGAGAGAGAAAGAAAGAAAGAAAGGAGAGTAAGAACATATAAGCAAGCAAAAAATTATATTTATATACTACATCACGTCAGCAAGTCAAAGTGTTTCACAGTAATTACTGTTAAGTGCAGTGACCGCTTTCGTAGGCAATTGTATCAGCCTTTTTGCACAAAATAGCGTTCCACAAACAGCCATGCAGTGAATGATTTGTCCGGAGGATTGTTGGCCAGGATATCTGGAGAACCTTCAGTCTGTTTGCAATTAGTGACATGAGATCTACCTGAAGAACACACAAAGGTGACTTCAGTTTAAGGAAGGATGGCACCTGCAATAATGCAATAATCACATAGAACTGAACTGAAATGTCCAATAATAAACTACCTTGCCCACAAATATCCACTCAATTCACTTTACAGTGTATTCTGTACCAGGTGGTTTATTATGGAACATCGGCTGGGATTGGTTCCTTGATGGTTGCTGACAGCAGGTGGTTGCTGAAACTGGTTTGACTGTATATAGCATAAACATTGAAATAAATGGTAGAGTGCTCCAAGTATAACATTCTGAAAGTGAATTAGAAACATCTAAAATTCTCATCTGCAAAGAATAAGAGCTGTATGAGTGGAAAATCTTTCTGGAAGCAAGAAACTGCAAAATGAGCAGTGTGTATGGCTCCAACTCTGCTCAGGCGCCATAAATTCCGGGACACTTGACTGTAATGGTACCTGACGCATCAAGTAATTGTGAGATCTCTTTGTCTATTATGATTGGCACGATTGATAATAGTAATGTTATTCAGTTATATAAACGAGCCAAAGTGAAATCTATTTTAGTTTTCACTGTGCAAATGTTATTTTCCGATCCATATTTGCAAACTTGCAATTTCCTCCTCATTTCATCAATTGGATTTACCACCTCATTATTCTGTCGTGTACTTAAATAGTATCCTTTGTTACATGTAGGCCACTGTATTTTGAATCTCTTTTAAGTTTCTACTTCCAGTGTTCAAAGGTTCTGTTCTTTTTAAGGCAGGAGGCATGGTGAATTTTAACTACAGTATTTTAATTTGGGGAATTAATTTTTATTTTATCCTACTTGTTTTAAAACCCATTTAATAGTTTTCTTGTCTCTTTAGATCCCTTTGAGGTATTGGTTGATTGAGTTCATGCCTGAGTGATGAATTGCAGGGAAGCCCAATGTTCTCCTCAGTCATGATCATCTTCCAACAGGAGTCACTGTATAGCAGTTGGTATGGAGATTTGGGGCTCAATTTCTCCTTCTTAACCGAGAGGAATGAAATCAATTGAGGCAGCCAAACTGCTGACTCTGCAGGATTACCACTGCCTCTGCACAGTTGGGTCCATTCCTGCAGTCTTCCAATTTGTAGGGCCCAGTGCTGCATCAAGCAATGCTTTGATATGCAGTACAGTATTGAATAATTGGTGTAATATCAAATCTAGAAATTAATCCAAACCATGGGTCGAACATAGTATTGAATGCCCACCCATATGAACATTTCCTATTGTAATTGACAGACAGAAATGGGGACATTGTATAGTATTATAATTGTGACTGGTAAAGACTGAGGAATGATTACTGCAGTCATGGAATTCCTTTGTACATTCTAGTAACCGTCTTATGTAAAATGCCAACATTTTATACCTGAAGGAGTGCGGTTCGTGTACTAACTTATTAAAAACTAGATATGTTGAAATGTTCGGTTGAATTGATGTTGTCTATGATGTTGGATTATGCTCGGTTTCCCATGTGTTATAAGATTCTTGCAATCTCAGGAGGAAAATGGCTAGGTGGGTGAGGACAAAGATTAAATAAGCTGGACAGGAGCCAGACCACAGTAAGTCCTGACTGATTCGGAATTGCTTTCTCTTTCCCCTGACCTTCCCATCCACTGTAATGTGAAACTGCCTTGGGATCACAAACTGGATTTATTACTCGGTCCACTCTACTTTGGCTCTTATTTGCTGCAAGATTTTTTTTGTACCATTACTACTTTCTAATATACTTTATAATAGGCTCCAACTGCAAAACGATACCTCTTACCGTGCCGTTCAGTGTCCTGTGTGAGATTGTCATTCTGCAGTTACAAGCTCATCAACCTCATTGACCAGATTGACATGACCAATAAAATTTCCATGCATTTGCCACAATACTTAAATAATAGTTTAACCAATGACTTCTGTACTGGGCATAGTATAAATTATCATAAAACATACAAACTGTTGCTGCATAGCAATACACATATGATATTTCAGAATGTAACGGTAAGAGATTACTGTATACTGTATTATGAAAATGAACAGAGGATTATTATATAGCATAAAACAGTAATTTAATTTTGCTCACAAATATACAGTCAATTCACTTTACAGTGTATTATGTGAAGTGCTTTGAGATGTACAGAAGATGTGAAAAGTGCTATATAAAACACAAGGATTGTTATTACTACCTCTATTCAGCAACTACCTGTCTAATGCAACCAGTGCCCACTCTATTTTAGCTTTGTCAGTCAGTGTACTGACAAACATTTCAGCAGCCACTTCTAAGTGAATGTAAGTGTCCTTACTGGTAGAGCATTAGCAATTTCCACGGGCCTGTATGCAGACATCCACAACAGTCCGATCACATTAACCAACACATTGACAAAGCAGCACACTGTGATGTGCACAGCTTCCCTCCTCACCAGCGAGGCAGAGGTAAATGCCCTTGGAGTCTAGCGGGAGGCCTCACATAGACCCATTCAATTAAAACAAAATTGAGTGCCTGTCAACAAACCCTTTCTCAGTGGCCACCCCTTACATAAAGGCCACTTGGTCTCCTATGTATTTGTTGAAAACAGACTTGACTGTAAATATGTATATGTAACTTAGAATAAGGCTTATTTCCAATACAGCCATGTTGGGCTATTAAGCTAATCTTAGAATCAGATCCCCAGACATCATGGTTAAGCTACATAGTGCTCCGTATAAGCAATCTATGGAGTATTGAATCTAATTCTGGGCGTTGTGATATAATGTGCCCAGACTCTACAGGCAGAGGACAGCAAATAACATATCCGCAGTGTTACGAGCGTTGATTTCTGCTATGCGCAATTGGCTGCCGCGTTTTGCCAACATAAATACAGTCAATTCACTTTACAGTATATTCTGTGAAACGCTTT
Organism: Hydrolagus colliei; assembly: GCA_035084275.1. NCBI lineage: Eukaryota > Metazoa > Chordata > Chondrichthyes > Chimaeriformes > Chimaeridae > Hydrolagus > Hydrolagus colliei. Next base: position 80,463,068 of record CM068742.1, read on the forward strand.
GAGAACTCTAGAAGACGTAAAAAGCGCTATAACAAATGCAAGGATTATTATTATTGCATAAGCTTATGAGCCTCAAAAATAGGCATCTTATAAAGGACAAAAGTTTTTCAATGGGTGTTTGAGGTCTAGATATTGGAACAGCTTGATGCCGTAATGGCAGGATGGTAAAGCAAGTGTAATAATAATAATCATAATAATAATAATAATCTTTACATTTCATATTGTGCCATATCACATTTTCAAGATGAATAAATTAGGGCTGCATGCTCTAGAGTACAGAAGAATTAGGGGGGATTTTATTGAAACATATAAGATTCTTAAAGGGCTAGATAAGGTAATCACTGAGGGACTGTTTCCCCTGGTAGGAGAATCTATAACCAGGGGTCACAGTCTTAAAATTAAGGGTCAGCCTTTTAGAACAGAGTTGAGGAAACATTTCTTTATTCAGAGGGTAGTGAATTTATGGAATTTACTGCTCCAGAAGGCTGTCTACAGCCTTCTGGGGCAGTAAATTCCATAAATACTCAGATACTCAGTCCTTGAACATTTTCAAGGCTGAGACTGATAGATTTTTGAAAAATAGAGGGATTAGGGGATATGGGGATAGGGCAGTTAATTAGAGTTAGGTCAGAAGATCAGCCATGATCTTATTGAATGGCGGAGCAGGCTCAAAGGGCCGAATGGCCTGCTCCTGCTCCTAATTCTTATGTTCTAAACATTTGAAATCGCTTTACAGAATATACTGTAAAATGAATTGACTATATATTTTGTGTGTGAAATGCAGCAGCCAATTGTGCAAAGCAGTGTCCCACAAACAATCGCGGATCGAGTGACCAAATGATTAATACAGTAAAAGCCGTGACCTGATCAACCGTAACTTCTGTATGACCAGCACCTCAAAAAAAAAGGTCCTTTCTTTCTTTCTTTCTTTCTTTCTTTCTTTCTTTCTTTCTTTCTTTCTTTCTTTCTTTCTTTCTTTCTTTCTTTCTTTCTTTCTTTCTTTCTTTCTTTCTTTCTTTCTTTCTTTCTTTCTTTCTTTCTTTCTTTTTCTTTCTTTCTTTCTTTCTTTTTCTTTCTTTCTTTCTTTCTTTCTCTCTCTCTCTTTCCCTCTCTCTCTCTGACAGATACTACATATTATCTGTGTAGCCTTACTGTATCGTGGGTTTATACACTGTTTTGGTGGGGGGGTGGGATGGGAGAAGGAGAGAAAGGCAGGGAGAGAGAGGTTGGGGGGTTGGAGGAAGAGAGGGAAAAAGGAGGGGGGAGAAAGAGAGAGGAGGGGATGGGGAGAAAGAGATGAGGGAGAGGAGGGGAGAGAGAGAGGCAATGAGTTGATTAATTTAGATGGAAAATGAGAGGAGTGGAGGGGGGTTAGGTTTGGAGCCATTGAGATGCCAGACTGACTGAGTATGTGTGTGAAAGAGAGAGAGGGGGAAGGAGGGAGAGAAAGAAAGAAAAAAAAGAGGAACAACCGACAGTACCGCTTTAAGCCACTACCGTCCACCATTGCAGAAGTTTGTTTTGTGATTTGTGTGCTGTGTTTATGGACTGTAATTAATATTTATTGCTTTATTGGTAAGTATCCATACAATATTCTGTTATTATTTAGTCTATTATTAATATGGTATGTTTAAAAAAAGGTTAACTTTTTGTGTGTTTGGTTTTCGGCTGAATATCTGGCATGCCATTTAACCAGCATTGGCCAGGTCCTGAGGGTGCCAGATAAATGGGCTTTTACTGTATTATGTTTTTGGAAGAAATTGTATTGTGGAAAGATGAGATCAATTAGGCCAAAGAGCCTTCTGATTCACCTTTGTGACCTTGTGAGAATGCTTGAAGTCAGATATAATACCACACCTTGGTGAACATTAGTGCCAGAGACCTGGGCTCCATTTCCGGCAGGGAGAAACCTCAGGCAGCTTTCCTTACTCCACACGCCTCTGTTTACTTAGCAGTAAGTAGGAATCTGGTTATTAATCAATGGGAGTATTGCTTTTCCAGGAGTAAAAAGGCCTTCAACAAAATAATAGCGCCTTGGGACGTCCTCCTGACGTGAAAGGCGCTCCATAAATGTAATTAGTTGCTGTAATAACAATAAATTGGTCACTTCAGTCCACGACTGCTTGTGGAATACTGTTGTTTGCAATTGTCTGCTACATTTTGCCCACTAATTATACTGCCAATTTATTTTACAATTTATTCCGCGAAGCACTTTGAGAAGTCTTGAAGATGTGATAAGGTGCTATATTAAATGCAAGGATTATTATGATTATTTTTTTTTCCCAGAGATTCAGTATTAACTCATTATTGGACAAGGAAGGAACACAAATCCTTTTCTGTCCAGGAGACAAGGATCATCTGCCAATCATAGGACTGAAAGCCATCGGATATCCCACTCTAGATTGCCAGCTATAAAATAATCTGTTTCAAAACAATAAAACCCATTTATATTTGTCGCTCTGTATTCAATTAATTCAGAGAGCAACCACTATTTTTCCACACAAAGTACGGGACTGGAAAGATCATTGAAGTCCATCTACTGAGTTCCAAAGTTATGAATCTTTAAAATATAATTTCCTGCTATAAAAGTTTGAGAGGAAACTGTCTCTCCAGAAACAGTCAATCTTGTAATAGATTTGATGTTCACATCAACCACCAAAATCTAAGTTTGCACTAACATTCAATAAAGAGCACCTTGGGACTTTCTGAATATTCAAGGGAAGCGGGGATACAAAAATGCTAATGAACCCAGACTTTGATGAATTAATGTGATACTTAAAGTTAATCTCAAATTTATGAACCATATTTATAAGGTTCAATGTCAATTTCACTGGATTGGATAAAAGCAACAGGAGGATACCATTGCCTTGACTTTGGAATAGAGCCTGATTGGTTATTATAACAGCCTGAGGCTTTTTAGTGAGTTCAGATAATCCTAGGGATGCTGAAATTCTAAAAGGTTCTCCACACACCAAGAATTTCTCTGAAATATTATTGCAATCTTGGTGCTGGAAAAATAAACAAGTTGATGGCACAAGCATGGGCTAAGAGACAAGCGGTTTATCTATTTAAAATAATTATTATAATAGATAATTACAACAATGATAAATAATAATTCGTATTTTAATTATGATTCTTGTAAATAATAATTCTGATGCATTATATTATTATTGCAAATAATAACAAATAATTATTATTTAATCATTTATGATTTGCAATAATATCTTGCATTTATGTAACATCTCAGAATGCTTCACAGAGATGGTGTAGGACACAGCGCAAGGTTAGGAAAGATCTCTAGCCACTGCAAAATAAGGGACTGTCTAGGTCCTAGAGCCAGTGTAGAGCAATATATATGATTCCCATTTGAGCTATGAAAAATGACTAGATAAGCTGGAGCTCTTCAGCCACTAAGAGGCATCTCCGAAGAGGCCTTCTGGTGGTTTAAAATATATTCAATGGGATAGAGAAAATAAGCCTAGAATAATATTTTCAGATACATGAAAGCAATATGAAAACCAGAAATTAGTTCAGTGAAAATAACTTAGACAGACACCGGGAAAGAACCTTTATACACAAAGGTCAACAGCTGGAATGGGTTACCGGGAAGACAAGTTGAGACTAAGACACTGGACTTATTTAAGATATAGCTTGACGTTGTAATGGGAACAGAACATGTTAGGAGTTCTGGAAAGATCAAGTGGAACCCTATTTTTAGCCGATTAGTGGGCCTCTTTTCTGGGGGTTACAATCCTTTAAAAAAAGAATAATAATTTGGTCACTTGATCTACGACTGTTTCTGGGACGCTTTTGTGCGCAATTGGCTGCCACATTTCACCCACAAAATATACAGTCAATAAACTTTACACTATATACTGTCATTAGCTTTGAAATATCTCGAAGATATGATCAGGTGTCATATCAAATGCAAGGATTATTATTATATTATAAATGGGTGGGAAGTCTTCTTCTCCCAAACCTCCATTGTCAATTCCCCGTCATGTTCATGTTAAAAATCTGCACTTCTCCTTCAAGTACCACCATGACAATTACATTTGCATTAGTTACTAACCAAATGAATCACAAAACAAGAAAGTAGTGCCTGGTATCTATCACCTTGATTGATAACCCATCCCAGCTATGGATTACAGTATAACATGCAGTTAAATGTAGCTTTTGCAGCCGCTCTGTCGGAAATTCCCCTGGACTGTGCTCTGATACTTTCTCCTTCTGTAGAAGTGTAACTATTATTCCCAGAGGATACTAAATATATGATATATGTTTGTGCTGGTGTATATTAGACAGTACATAATGATCATATCAGTTTTATTAGTCTGGGCTGACACTCCAACGCAGTGCTGTGAGTGCCCTGCGTTGTCAGAGGTGATGTCCTTTGGTTAAACCACAATCCCGTCTGCTTGTTCAAGTCATCTTTAAAGATCCCATGGCACTTTTTAAGAAAGAGAAGGAGGTATTTCCCAGTGTCCTGCCTAACAATCCCCCAGATAAAATTGGTCACTCAAATTCTTGATTGTTTGTAAGACATTGTTGGTGTGCACAAATTTGCTGCTGCATTTGCCTAGTCACTACGTTTTACAGAAAACTTGGCGAAGCACTTTGAGATGTTCTTTAACAGGAGTTATATCAAACAAGAATTATTTTGATTATTGAATTTCTAATTCTGCTATGAAGGATTTTATTGTATCAATTTGTTCCTTCTTCCTTCTTCCTTCCTTCCTTCCTTCCTTCCTTCCTTCCTTCTTCCAGCCTGCTATCTGAGGCAGTCTCCTACCTACCCAGCCAGTGTTTCACAAAGGAAGCACTCTCATCAAGCTTGTAGTGTTTCAAAGATCCACATAATGCAGACAGATTGGGATGTCCATTTGAATATAGTTTATCTTCCTCTGGAAGAGCATATGGAGGATGTGGTCTTCACAAGCTTTGCTCTAAAACTAATTGGCACCTTAATGCAAGATGGGTTTGATTCCGGGTAGGGCGAAACATTGAGCAATTTTCCTTACTCCACATGGCTATGTTTACCCAGTACTGTAGTAAGTAGGAACCTGGTTGTTAATTGATTGGCAGATCACTTTTCCGGGTAATAATTCCTTCCAAAATAAAATAAAAATAATTTGGTCACACAATCTATGACTGTTTGTAGGACACTACAGTGCGCAATTGGCTGCTGCATTTCACCCACAATTCACTTTTACAGTATATTTAGTGAAGTGAGTTGACATGTCTTGAAGATATGATATAGTGCAGACCACTTCCATTACTTGAAGCGTCTATGTCAGCAGAGGCTGCCAAAATGACTAAACACTGTTGGAAATGATAAACCCAAGCATTTACCTTTAATGCATCAGATCTGGTTGAGATACAGGTACTTTGAAAAGCCCTACAGAGCAGTGCCTTCTCCAGATTATTTGCTGAATGGCAAGAGAATTGTAAATTAGTAAGGAAATCCAGATGGTAGGCATTGCTGAATCAGTAACTCTATAAAATGTGGTACACTCTAGTTGCTACCAACATATGTGTACCACATTTTATAGTTTGGAGAAGCTTTTGAGTAAATGTTGGATTGTTTTAGAAGATAGAAGAAAAAGGTTAACAAAAAGTAAATGTACGGGTGTTGTTTTCATTGGCTAATACATGCAACTGAAAGCTTTCTATGATTTCATACCAAATTTAATATGATAACATTCCAGATTTTGCCACCCTGAATAAGCATCTGTATAAAGCAGGACATCACAAAGTGATTCATTGTGGCATAAGACAAAACTGTTGATAGTTGATAAATTCCAGCAAAACCTATTGATTGAATACTTTCCTAATCCACAAGATCACAAGAGATCACCACCCTCTGGAGTTTCATCCCACAGTTTCTTTGCCTCATGCCCTTCCTAACTTCCTTCAAGACCCATCTCAAGACCCTCTTTTTCGATCATGCCTTCGATCATCCTTATTACTCCACCTGCCCTCCATCCTTGATCCCAAATCTCATTTCGGGTCCGAAATACAAAGCCTTGGGATGTCCTCCCGACATGAAAGGCACTATACAAATGTAATTTTGTTGCTGAATTTTACTCTACATACTTAACATGTTTTCAGCAATTTCACCAGCCTGGTATCTCAGACCTGCTCTGGGAGTGTTGAGGGAGAGACACTATGGGGTAATATGGAGCTATGTTCAGAATTTTCTGTCAAAACAACTGATTGAAGCACATTTTGGCTCCTTTGAAAGGCATGCATTTTGCATTTGACCTCAGATGAAGTTAATGATTCAGAGAATAACAGGAAATAGCTAATACAAGACCGATTACCTGAGTAAAACTGTCTTGGCCTTGGCTGTGAGAACAGTTGGAGTCTGTATTGTATTCACCCAGTAGAATGTGAGGGTCACCTTCTAGGCCATGAATAAAAATTTAAGTGAACTTTTATTCAGCCTTGGGGGCCACTTTTAAGCAGCAATGACTCCTTTGATCAGTGCGGAACTGTAAAAATCAACCAGAGGAATGACATATTGTGCTCATTTCATATTTAATACACTTCCAATTGTAAACATTGTATCACACAGCAAGGTAACGTGTCTGTCCTCCATGTCAGAAAGATGCAAATAAAATGACTTGCGGGTGTGGATTTCAATAATAAAAGCACAGTGGGTTGGGAAGGAAGTAAAATATGGATTGAAATGATTGATTTATTATGTTCTGCAAGTATGAATCATTGCTTATTTGCAACAAGGGCATACAATAGAAATAGACCATTTTGACCCACAAAAACATGTGTTTTTTAAAAATAAAATCCTTTGGCACAGATATCTGTTTCTTAGGGCATCTGTTAAATGGACTCAAAAGCATTCCACGGACAGAAAGAGAAAGCTGTCCATACACAGAGATTGCAAACATTTGTACTCACTTTCATCATTGTCACCATTATAGCCAAGAACTTTGTAACTTTATTGGAGAGATTTCAGAGACATGAAATGTCACATTGTCTTCTTCACCTTGTAACAACAACAACAACTTTGATTTATACAGTGCCCTCCACACTGGGCGGCATCTCAGAGTGCTTCACAATAAAGGATCCCGGGGCCGAGTCAGGGGCAGGGGAAAAAGGTGACCGAAAGCGCGGTCGAAACAAAAGGTCTTTAGCTGAGATCTGAAACTAGGAAGAAAGGAGGCGAGGCGAAGGGAATGAGGAAGGGAGTTCCAGATTTCATGGTGTAGTGGCTGAAGGCATGGCCGCCGATGGTGGAGTGGAGGATTCGGGGGCAAGGAGGAGACCAGAACCAGAGGAGCGAAGGCAACAGGTGCTGTTTTGAGGAGACAGGAGGTCAGAGAGGTGGGGGGATACAGAGGATTGGAGAGATTTAAAAACAAGAGTGAGGATCTTGAAATCGATCTTCTCCTGGACAGGGTGTCAGTGAAGTCTGGCAAGGACTGGGGTAATGGGGGAGTGAAGTTTGGTGCAGGTGAGAATGTAAGACAATTTGACTTAAAATTTTGGTGCAGAATTGTGGATAGATCTTAAATTCGTTTTTTATTTGGAAGCTAGTTCTTTTGGGAATCTGTGGGAAACAGTTTAAACCTGTATTTCCATCATTCTATACAGTCTTAAATTATAAGACAAAATGATCTTAAAGACTGAGACTGTGGAATTTCAAGCTTCAACTGATCCACGGTGAGGATTGCAGCAACATTCAAATGGCAATTAGTTTACAACAGCATGTAAAGCAATCTGACCATCCCCCACCCCACCTCACTCACACGCCCCACCCCAGCTATCCCCCCCCACACCTACCTCCTGTCAAAGATTAAGATGCATTAACAATAATCCTTGCATTTGGTGTGGCGTCTTTAACGTTGGGAGAATGTTCAAAGTGTAGCGACTGTGCGTTTTGTAGACAAACAATCCTAGCTATCCACACTTGCTTGCCCCAGATTTTTAATATGACTTTTCTTCAGTAGAGTTTCAAAAATTCTACTTAAAGATTGAAAACTTTTCTTTGTTTTCCAAACCGATTGCCACTGGCTCAGTGAAAAAGGACAGATTGACACCATTCAACGCCAAGGGTTGGAAAAATTGAAGCTTATGGAATAAACTCTCGAAGAGTGAAGAGTGTATTGGCTACTAAAAAAAGTTAAAATCCATCACGAGAGGAGACATAAATCCATCAATGAAAGTAGGAGGCTAGACTGTTGTGTTGCTACTCCCATTAGAAGTGAATATCAGAATTGTTAAAGCTTCATTCATTAGTAAATGGCCCAACCTCAGTAGTCTTTGAGGCAAGAGCTATACCAAGGAAAATAAACCTACCACAGCTGCTGCACACAAGGAAAATTAACATTAACAACAATATCATCAAAACCGGAGAACTGCAATATAACAGCTGTATAATGAAAGGAAAAATAGGCAATAATTCCTTCATTAACATTTTGTGGTCGTTACAGTAGGAAATTCCTTTAAGGTTTGTGATATTAATGTTTCAATGGAATGCTTGTATACCGCATGAACAACAAAGGACCCTTTTAGACCACCTGTTTTGTTTCCAACTTCTTTCCTAAGCTGTGAAATGGCACAGTCCATGAACACAACTCCAGTTATTTATATGTATTTTTTACTGGTGTTTTGTAAATGAGCACAAACCATATCTAAATATTATGCAACAGAATATCAAACTGCTTTATTGCATAATGTGTTTGGTTTTACATTTGTTTTTACAGCATTTGGACCTTGTATCCTGCAGCCAACTGTCCCGTTGAGCAAGACACCTGTGGTTTTGAACACCTGGAAGGCAATAATTTTATGCAATCCCTAAGTGACCTTCACAAACATAGATACCGTAAAATGAATCCTAATATGTTCAACATGGTCAACAAGTCTAGAACAAGACGACATAAACTCAACCCTCGAACAAGGAAGGTGAAGAGACAGTTTTATTGAAAAGAGGAACCTAACGGTGTAAATGGAACCACAGATAGGAAAAATTATTTGGGACATAAAGTGCCTCGAATGAAGGGAACCCCACATCGATCATACCAGCCTATAAAAACTCTGCTTCAAGCTGAGTACTTGTGAGACCTGAGTTTGTGTGAGTCAGTGGGACACAACGTGAAGTCCCTTGTTAGTCGATTCCCTTTTTCTCCCATGAGACTCCATTTATCATGCTGTTTTCCAAAAAGTACTTTTCCAACCCACTGTTAGGCTTCAATTTCTGTAACTGTGCATTGTGAGGTTAAGGAACAGATGTTATTTTATTTTTGGCATCTAGGAGCATCTAGGAGTCCATACTCAAAGGGAACTTCATTCCATATGAACACAGCAGAAACTAATAGTCCACACGGTATCCTTCAGGCCCTATTCTCTCCTCACAGAACCCCATAAGCCATAAGCTGTCTTGCATCAGGCTCTGAAATCCTATCACCCAAATGCTTTGATGGTCCGTTGGCTCTCTATCCCCCAGCAGATCAATTTTAATATTTTCCTTTTCACTTTCAAATGCCCTATTACCTTGCCCCACACCCCGTTTCTGTGTTATCCTGTGACCCTGTTTCCCTGGTTCTCTGGACTTCACCCATTATTCCGCCTTCCTCTGGAATCTTTTCACAGAATGCTTCCACTTTACCTCCTCCCACACTTGAAATCACACTTGAAAACCCACCTCTTTGTCTGTGCCAAGCCACCTTCCCCTCCTCAATCATTCCCTTGGTCCCTTCCCCGCTCACGCTGCTGATTAGACTTTGTAAATTGCTTTGAGACATTCTGCCAACATCCAAGGCGTTACACATCAATGTAGATTGCTGTTGTTGTCACTGTTTTAGTTAATTAATGAAAACTTGTTATGTAAGTGGAGCTCCTGTAGCTCAGTGGTTAGAGCACTCGCCTTACAAGTGTGAGACCTGTGTTTCAAATCCAGGCAGATCCGGGCGAAACCTGGGCAAGTTTCCTTACTCCACATGCCTAATAATAATCCGTCCAAAAACAACCACAATAATAAAATTGGTAATTTCTATCCATGACTGTTTGTGGGACACTGCTATGCAGTTGGCTGTCACGTTTCGCCCACAAATATACAGTCTATTCACTTAACAGTATATTCTGTGAAGCACTTTCAGACATCAATAAGATGTGAAAAACGCTATATCAAATGCAAGGATTATTATTACAGTAGGTCCTCGTCGAACACGGGGGTTACATTCCTGGAAAACTCTGCAATCGGTAAAATCGTGTTGGGTAAGCTTAACAAGTAATGGGAAAAGGGGGGGTTAGGGGAATCCAGTAATGGCTGCCCACTTCAAGCCTCCAGGCACATCCACACCCGACCAATGCAAGGTACAACTGAGGTGAGCTACCGCCGGCTGGCCTGCTCTCTCTACTCCCCGCTACCCCATCCCCCACTCTCACTGGAGACAATAAAACAGAAACTTACACTACCACAGCTTGGCTAAATTATTTATTATTACAGTATTATCTCGTCGCTCGCTCTGCTCTCCCTTCTCTCATCGCTCGCTCTGCTCTTCCATAGATCACTTGGCTCTCCCATAAGAACATAAGAAATAGGAGCAGGAGTAGGCCATTCAGCCCATCCAGCCTGCCCCGCCATTCAGTCATGGCTGATATTCTACTCTAACTCCAGCTACCTGCCTTATCCCCATACCCCTTATTCCCTTTTAAATGAGAAATCTATGTAACTCAGTCTTGAATATGTTTAAGGACTGAGCATCCTGAGCTCTTTGGGGTAAATAATTCCATACATCCACCACTCTCTAAGTGAAGAAGTTTTTTCTCAACTCAGTGTGAAAGGGCTGACCCCTAACTTTAAGACTATGACCACTGGTTTTAGATTCTCCAACCAGGGGAAACAATCTCCCACTATCTACTTTATAATCTTAATAATCCCCTTAATAACCTTAATGATCTTATAGGTTTCTATAAGATGCCCTCTAATTCTTCTATATTCCAGAGAATATAGGCCCAAATTAATCAACCTATCGTCATAACTCATCCCCCTCATTCCAGGTACTAACCTAGTAAACCTGCCTTATACTTCCCTCCAAGGCAAGTACATCCTTTCTTGAATATGGAGACCAAAACCGCACACAATATTCCAGGTGTGGTCTCACCAGGGCCCAAGACAGCTGCAGCAAGACTTCCCTACTCATACTTTAACCCTTTCGTAATGTTAGCCTTCCTAATTGCCTGCTGCACCTGCATACTAACTTTCTGTGTTTGGTGTACAACGACACCCATCGATCGCTCGGCTCTCCCATCAATCACTCGGCTCTCCCATCGATCACTCAGCTCTCCCATCGATCGCTCGCTCTGCTATCCCTTCTCTCATCGATCGCTCCACTCTCCCTTCTCTCATCGATTGCTCCACTCTCGCTTCTCTCATCGATCGCTCCGCTCTCCCTTCTCTCATCGCTCGCTCCACTCTCCCTTCTCTCATCGCTTGCTCCTCTCTCCCTTCTCCAAAGGCTGCATCATGCGAGGCCTCGAATTCCCACGTGCGCATTTTTTTAGACACATTGTGCAAATAAATGACACATTCTTCTTCTATGGTTGAATTCGCAATCGAGAAAGTCACGATCGACGAGGGCCTACTGTATTATATGTAGGTATATATTGACGGGTGGGCCTTCAGCCACTCTTCTCTCACACTCTGGCGTTGGGAACTCCATACCACATGAAAGCCACTGTACAAATGTAATTTTGTTGTACTTGTTATGTATATCATTCCTTCCATATTTACTTTGTGATGCAAGATTATCAATGCTAAAGTACGGGGCAACACCACATGATTTTCTGCAGGTCCAACCGTTGGGTCAAAATAGTTGCCTCCCATCGCTTCAAACTCCTCGAATGGAATGATGACCTCTCCAATGACAACACAGGAGGGGCTGAGGAGCTTAAACCTCTTGAGATCCCTATTTCAACTCCATGGGATGTTTTTCCAATGTGAAGGGCACTAAACAAGTGTATATTTGTTGATGTTGGTGTATTTCATCCAGACTTACCAAATCTTGTTGCCTCTTATTGCCTGTTCCCTTCATGAGCCACCACCTTGCAAGCGTTATGATAATTCTTGTAGTAATCAATGCAGGTAAATGCTTCTTTATAACAGCAACTAACTCCATCAAATGGTCACTTACCTGGCTTTTGATCTGCAATTTGTGAAAAATAAAATTTGAAAATGGAATGTTTCACTTATATCATTTTTATACCTTTATATGTTTCTTTAAAATAAAATGTCCTTTGCTTCCTATAAGCCATTGCAGATAGGACCCTTAAGAACATCTTATTTTCAATGCCCTATTAGTCATTACTGGAAATGCGGAAGCGAAGAATTATTTGAAATAATGTAATGTCAACAACCATTTTCCCCCCCCAGTATCAATAAAATAATATTTTCTTTTATTTAAGTTTAATATTTTTTAAATCCCTAATGGCAAATAAATGTTTCAAACGCAGGCAGTCTGTTCCCAGAGTGAAATAGCAGAGGTAATGAAAATATTTGTACTTTTTAAAGTATTTTAAAGAACTTTTAAAAGTTTATTTGTTTCCAATTTTAGAGATTCTCTATCCCATCTGTTCCCAGTTAATTTCCAGATTAGAGGGATGGTGGCACAATTATCCGGCCTATTACATCTGTCCAATGAGTAATGATAATAATAATCCTTGCATTTAATATATCATCTTATCGTGTCTTTGAGACGTTTCAAAGTGCTTCACAGAATATATTGTTAAGTGAATTGACTGAATATTTTAGGGTGAAACACGGCAGCCAATTGTGCTATGAAGTGTCCTACAAACAGTCATGGATTGGGTGACGAATATATTTTTAAAGGAAATATTACCCACAGAAAATTGATCCAACAATTGACTAATAACTGGGTACCTACTTACTTCTGAGTAAACAGAGGCTTGTGGAGTTAAGAAACGTACCTAACATTTTGGCCTGCCAGGAATGAAACCCAGGTCTGTCCCTTGCAAGGTTAGTGCGTTGACTACTGTGCTACAGGACTGTACATTAGCCTGTAAGTAAGGGTGACAGCGAGCAAGTGAGGGGCAGAAGCAGCAAGGGTGAGAGGGATTCATTGAGTGAGGATGAGAAAGGGAGGAAGGTTGTGAGGGAGGAAGGGAAGGAGGGAAAGTGTAAAGGAAGGAATGTGTGTGTGAGTGAGTGAGGATACAAGGCATAGAGGGGCGAGGAGGGGTTGGGGAAATTCAGGTTTAGAATTTTCAACATCTTAAACTATAACATTAAAAATGGAATTGGATAAATACTTGAGGCAAAAGTCAGATTTAAGCGTATGTGGAAATAGGCATGGAATTAGAGTGGGATTAGCTCAGGAAAGAATGAGGAACAGTATAGGCACAATAGGCTTTTATTTGTGCTGTAAACCTTCTATAATTGTTGAGGACGGCAAACTGAGTATCAGGAAAGAATGATTAAGACAGTGTCAATAAAATCAGACACTAATACATACAGAACCCATACAGCAAATGTCGGAAATAGCCTAGAACTAGGGTTTGTGCCAACAACTTGCATTTGTATTGTGTCTTTGACTCAGTCGAGCATCCCAGAGCCCTCAATAGTGACAATGTCTGACCCTGAGCCAGGGGAAGTGGGAGTGGGGAGTGACCTTAAGCACAATCGAAAAGGAAGGTCTTTAGGCAGGATTTGAAAGTAGGGAGGGAAGGGGAAAGGCGGATACAACAACAGCAACAATAATAATTTGCATTTATATAGGACCTTCCATTCTGGGTGGTGTCTCAGTACACTTAGCAACGCTGGAGCCTGAGGCCTGAGTCAGGGAGACAGGGAAAGTAAGGGAAGGTAGGGCCAGTCGAAGAGAAAGGTCTTCAGGTGCGACCTGAAGATGGGGAAGGTGGAGGTGAGGCAAAGGGGTTGAGGGAGAAGTTCCAAAGTTTTGGTGGGGTGCTGACTGAAAGCACGGACACCGCAGGTGGAGCGGAGGGGATGAGGGACAAACAGGAGGCTGGAGGCAGCGAAGACTCAGAGCAATTTTGGAGTACAGCCGACAAAGAGGAAGGGCCTGCATTATGGGGAGCAGCTCACCAATGACTAATTTCAAGAGCTTGCCAATAAAGCTGGAAGAGAAAATGTCAGATTTTGTACCAGTCAAGAAGCAATAACAACATCTGACAATTCATTATTACTAGATTGAGCTCTATGGAATAGCAGGTGTAACATGGCACATAACCCTTGTTTCTCTTCACCTAAGCGAAAGAAGCTCAGTACTGTGGATGTGAATTTAATGGGGAAGTAAGTATGTTCAAATTGACTGAATTGTCAAACATTGCTATGAAAAGCTTTCTGAGTTTTTCTTGAAGGTAACTTTTGGCCCCAATTAATCTCGTGAGGAATTGTGGAAAATTCTTGAATCCAATCTTAACTTGGAAGTTGTTTTTTCCACACAGTTCTTAACAAGAAACAAACTTCCTTTTTAAGACTGAATTTAAGAATTTTCCAACTCTTAAATGTTAAGAAAATATTGGCTCACTGGCTAAGATGTGGTAGAATTTCTTGCCTCTGAAACTCAAATTAGGAAGGTAACATTTAAATAAAAGGTAATATCTCATTATGGTAAGGATTGTGAAATCATATGATTAGATACAATGGAGCCCTGTTATTAAATGGTTGTTGGGGTCCATAAAATCCCAGCCAGCTGTATTACAAAGGATCTTCACCAGTCTTCAGCCGTTCACTATCCTAACCATCAATGTCACTGAGCATGCATTCAGAAAACCGGCCAACTTCCTGCACTGAAAATCATTCATTTCAGCATCGCTGCCGACAGCACTTTGTGCACATTGAACATACGCAGCACACAGGAAGTGACAATGATAGCGACCTGATGGCCAGGAAGTCAGACAATTTTGAGCCTACAAAGAAGCCAGTCTTTTGGATGCCCAGGCTATAAACAGATCCGCAATATAATACAACTACAACAACTTGCATTTTTATAGCACTCTTCACGCGGGTTAGCATCACACAGCACTTCACAGTGGTGGAGTCTGACAATGAGACGGGGTTGGCGGTTGGGGGGGGCGGGGGTTGAGAAGGTGACCATAAGCATGATCAAAAAGGAAAGTCTTAAAGCGGGATTTGAAGGTGAGGAGGGTGGGGCCAAGGTGGATGGATTGAGGGAGAGAGTAAATAATGAAATAACTCCACTCTAATGGAGTTACGCTATATGAGGAACTTAAAAGCATAAGTGAGAAAGCAGAATTATAGAGAAATTGTATTGCAGGCTGGACACAATCTTTGCACAATACCATCAAAAGGACATCAATGTACTGGAGAATGGAGAACAGAGGGAAGAAACGTTATGAGACATTCAAATTGAGCTTTCACTGGTTATTGTAGAATGTGTGCCCTTATCGGGGGAGATCAAATTTCAAGTGCACACCACTAGGGTTGGTAAATTCAGTGACCTCATTATTTCACTCCCTTGGAACAAAGGGGAAACTGTGTTGAATTCATAAAAGAAGATTAAGAGGAAAGATGAGAGAATGGATAACACAGATAAAAATGCGTTGTTTAATGTGGTACTGTCAGCGCCGAAAGAAACCACATGAGAAATAAACTAATAAGCTTCATGGAAGGCCAGTGGTTAAAAAGATTCCCACTATCTCTCCTCCACACTGAGTACATAACTTTAGGATGTGTGTAGTTTAGTGGTTTAGTGGAATCCTGTAGTTTAGCAGTTAGAGCACTCGCCTCACAATCGAGATGACCTGAGTTCAATTCCTGCCAGGGCAGAATGTTGGGCAAGTTTCCTTAAAAACTCCACACGCCTCTGTTCACCTAGCAGTAAGTAGGACTCCTATTGCAATTTAATTGGCAGATCATTTTTCCAGGGATAATAAATCCTTAAAAAAAAGTAATAATGATAATAATTTGGTCATTCAATCCTCGACTGTTTGGAGGACAATGCTATGCGCATTCGGCTGTCGCGTTATGCTCACAAAAAATACAGTCAATTTACTTTTTGCTATATTCTGTGAAGCACCTTGAGATATCTAAAAGAGATGATAAGGCGCTATATCAAACGCAAGGATTATTATTACTATAATCCCATGATCGATCACACGAATCTTTTGCTTAAAGTAATCTACTCTCGGGACTACGGCAGCTGAAGCTGTGATCTGTTCGTGACTTTTCTAGAGAATTGCTTTAAAAATAGTGGGGTTGTGTGGGGGAGGTTAGACAGGGAGGAAACAAGGTCGCTCTTCAATAGATGTTAAACTAACGCACCAGTTGAGACATCAACCTTGAACTCACAAATTC
Source organism: Hydrolagus colliei (assembly GCA_035084275.1). Lineage (NCBI taxonomy): Eukaryota > Metazoa > Chordata > Chondrichthyes > Chimaeriformes > Chimaeridae > Hydrolagus > Hydrolagus colliei. The sequence continues at coordinate 80,479,389 of CM068742.1, forward strand.
ACCAATCACTACTGTTGAGCTAAACTCTCCAAATACTGAATCTGTTACATTTCTACATAAACACTGTGACAGTAATGAGCTTGACATTGTTACCTTTGTTCACATTTTGAACCTACATTACTCAATGTTAGGTTGGAATCGTTTTCTATGAGCAGTGATTAAGTGGCCAGTTAATCACAAACAGAAGCACTGAACAAGAAAGAAAAAAATGAAACAAAATGGGAAACATGTTTTACGTTTCAAATCTCCAAAGCGATCTACCTCCGGAATAGAGTTCTCTCCATTCTCAACAATCACTGGTTGCTTGAAGGAGCACAATTTGTGACTCAGAGTCCTATTTCAGAATGCCTTTGGGAACTGACAAATTTTAGACCCAGTGTCAAATCTGGACACATAACATAATTGTCATAATAATGATAATAAATAATCCTTGCATTTGATATAGCCCCTCAGCACGTCATTGAGACCTGTCAAAGCCCGTCACAGGATATATTGTAAAGTGCAGTGACTGTGTGTTTTGTGGGTGAAATGTGGCAGCCATTTGTGCATAGCAGTGTCCCAGAAACAGTCATGGATTGAGCGACTCAATTATAATTTTTTTAAGGGATGTTTTCAGAGTAAGGAAACTTGCCTAAGGTTTCCTCCTGCCTGGGAATCAAACCCAGGTCCTCTCATGACTAGTCTAACCACTAAGCTGCAGGTCATGCTATGCATCCACATGATGACTATCTACAGACCTGCTTAGCTGGGCTTTCCTGCAAGTCTGAAGCCAGTATAAAATCTTAGTTGTGCCTATGTGCACAATATTCCTAGGAACACGATTTTCCTTCTCGTGATTATCATCTGGCAATGTGAGATACATATATTTACTCAGGAATTAGTTCAGGCATATAGTAAAGTTAGACGGAGGGAGGGAGGGAGGGAGGGAGGGAGGGAGGGAGGGAGGGAGGGAGGGAGGGAGGGAGGGAGGGAGGGAGGGAGGGAGAATCCTTGAATTTGAGAGGATGTTTTGAACAAATTGTCTGCTGTATTTACTCACAAATTACACACTACACTTTGCGTTACATAAAGCATATTGAGATATCCCATCAATGTGAAAAGGTCCTATAACAAATGTAACAATCTCTAATATCATCACAGAGAATAATTGACTTCTGCTATGACTGAAAAGCCAATGGTTCATTCTCCTTGGAACTGTAGAGTGATCTATATCATATCTATATATCATCAAAGCTGTTGAAAATCCTTTGTAGGGAAATGATCGAACCATCAACATATTTCCTCAATTATAAGGTTTATGTTTTTACCTTTAGTGCGCCTTTAGGTTAAACTCTTCCAGTTACATTGTGTGAATGTTTCCTTGAATATTTTACATTCCTCGCTTACTTCAATAGAAAGGACCAAACATATTTGTGAAGTTGTTAAATCACGACCAGCTGAATTTGAGCTACTTGATCCACTGCTCAAGTTTACCATGAAGTGATTTAGGGAAGAAAAATAAAATGTTGAAACACACAACATCAGTAGGTTTCATACAACGTATTTCTTCTTCAAACAAGATTCCATAGCTGGCAGCATCTGTCCGATCTGTGACCAGCTATTGAGTCCACACAAGTGAGATGACTGTTAACAGATCATTCATCCTGGATGAGGCTGGTATTGCTGGGGAACTAGGTCATGTTCTCACCCAACATCTCAGACAGACTCAGTTATTTGTACTCTTATTTCCGAGTCAGTAGGTTATGATTTCAAATCCCATATCGGGCTTTGGAAATCGTATATTCTAGGTGAATACTCCAATGTTACTCCATGTAGCTCAGTGGTTAGAACACTCGCCTCACAGGCAAGAGACCTGTGTTCAAATCCAGGTAGGTCAGGGCGAAACCTTAGGCAAGTTTCCTTACTCAACACGCCTCTTAATAATCCCTCCAAAAAAAACACAATATTAAAATTGGTTATTTGAATCCATGACTGTTTGTGGGACACTGCTGTGCGCAATTGGCTGGCATGTTTCACCCACAAATATACAGTCAATTCACTTTATAGTATATTCTGTGAAGCACTTTGAGACATCGATAAGATTTGAAAAGTGCTGTATCAAAATGCAAGGATTATTATTTATTATTATTGGGGGAATCAAGTTTCAGAGCAGCTGTTAAACCAAGGCCTTGTCTATCTGTATCAGGTGGATGTTAAAGGTTCTATGCCACTATTTGTAAAGAGAAGGGAGTTTCTCCTGGTATCCTGGCAATAATTCCTCAATAAAATTGGTCATTCAATTCATGGCTTTCTGTGGGATATTGCTATGCATAACATGGCTGGCATCTTTGCCCACAAAACAAAATCACACTATTTTACAATATATCCTGGATAAATGGTGTTATATAAATGCTATGTAAATGGTGTTATATAAATGCAAGTTGTTGTATATCTTGTGAAACACTTTGGGATGACCTTCTGATGTGAAAAGTGCTTAATGTAAAGATTATTATTATCATTGAAATATCTTGACTATCATCACCAGTAATTTCCTCAAACCTAGACACCATCAAAAGACCCCAAGTAATATGATAGCTGCCATGTTATCTGCTGCAGCTGTAAGAACTAGATGATAGGAACTATCTAACCTCTTATTACTGTACTTTGATACAGCTTTTTCAAACTAGAATACTGGATTACAATAGAAACAAGGGAGGAAGAAATCGAACATGATCACATCACAAGTGATGCAGCCCAGATGTCATTTCTCTCCTCCGTTTCTTATACAAATGTTCACTTTTTTTGTAAACTCCACATATCCATGAAAATATAATGAAATACTTGCTGAAACAATTTAATAACACAATAATTATTTTAATAGGTAATAATAATCCTGGGTGGCAGAGGGCTGCACTTTCAACACACCCAGTGAAAGATGATTATGTTAAGCATGGTGAGGTCACTAAATTGAATACCAGTGTTAAGTAGTAAAGATATTTTCATTAATAGACTGCAACATTGCAAATATTTACTCCTGCTTTTGATGCCATTAATGCTATCTCAGAGGAGTTTACTTGTTCTTACTGTCTCTTGAGATATGTTGCCCCCCCATCAATCATTTATAATAATAATAAATAGTAATTTTTCCTTTTGAAATAGCACCTGATCACATCTTTGAGACGTCTGAAAGTGCTTTCTCACAATATAAAGTCGATTGACTGTATATTTTGTGGGAGAAACGTGGTAGCAAAGTGCGCACAGCTGTGTCCCACAAACAGTTGTGAATCAAACGCAGGAGTTGGGAACAAATGAAGGAAGACACAATACAATATCAAATAACATTTATAAAGAGCGTTTGACGTCAGGAGGACATCCCAAGATAGACCCGCTACAACACTTTCCAATATTATAGTGGCTTTTTTTTCCAACAGACCAAACATAAATTATATCAAACTAGATCTCAGAGACTGATTCTTCTGAATGCTAATAATAACAGTGAACATGTTTCCTTCTGCTAAAGTTAATCCCACACAATTGATGAGAGAAGTATAATATAGCTCTAATCTCTTTCCAACAATTGCAGCACTGCACCACTAACTTAGGTTTAATTTGCTTTCTTGAGTGACAGCATTATACAAACTAGTCAAGAAGAGGTTAAAGGTAACCATAGCTGTACTTAAACTGGTGCAGTCTTTCCTAATCCTTGTGATAAATTTCCTGAATAGATGGCACCTATTACAGTGCCAGCCAGCCCAAGGAAAAGATTGTGCTGTTTTTGTAAACTAAAGTCAGATCAAAGAGATTAACTTTGCTGGTTGAAGCTTTGAAGGGATCATTTTAACGGACCCACAAATGTATTCCAGATAAATTGATCCCTAGATCACTGAAAGGTCTGATGTTCCTAGACAAACCCCAGTCTGCAAATGCTTTGCTGGCATTCAGTATAAAATGCCAGGTTTTTGCAAGAGTACAGACAGCATGGCTACTGTGTGATATTTGTGACTGATTTAGAGATTCTGTTGCTGAATTAAGTGGGACACTTATCTCCTCTTCCATCTAGTCCATATAAACGGTACTTTAGGCAATCAATGGTTGCTCTATAGGCCTCAGCTATTGTGATACGTTGCCTTGGGACATCCTTGAGATGTCCTCCTGACGTAAAAATCACTATACAAATGTTATTGTTGTTTGCTGTTCTTTATGATGAGTTTCCACATGTGTCTTGTAAAAAAAATGCCATTTAGAGGATTACCATTTGCTGCCATGTTTTCACCCAAATATACAATCAATTCACTTTCCAAACTATTCTGTGAAGCACTTTGAGATGTCTAGAAGACATGAAAAGCGCTATATCAAATCCAAGGATTATTATTAGATTTACTCCTGCTTTTGACGCCAGTAATGCTACCACACAGGAGTTTACTTATTCTTGCTGTCTCTTGAAATATATTGCACGCCCCACCCCCATTCATTTATAATAATAATAAATACCTATTTATTAAATTAATAAATAATAATCCTTGCATTTGATAAAGGAAACTGTAAGAGCAGTGCAGTGAACTATTTGTATTATTCAACGACAACAGCAAAATCACATCTATATACCAATATTATAGCTTCACAGTTTGCGAGTGATCTGTGGCTGCTGGATGAGTTACACCAGCAAAAAAAATGTTCCATTAAAATTATTAAATGAATAAAACTCACCAATACAGGTATACAAGGTACATCTGCGGTTACATTTTCCAGCAGAATGATGGATTAAACATTTGTTGTTTAACATTACATCCCCAATCAAACATATAGCTACAGTCCAGACGGTATTCATATACTAAGAATAACGATTTCTATGAAATATGGACCATATTTTGAAAATTGCCGTAGTTATAGTTTTGAATCAAATATAGTAGCAGCTGTATGAAGCAGACAGGCTTGCTTTTGTTGGCTCAGATGGGCTGCATGATGAAGTTACAACTCCCTTTTCTTTAGTCTATTATAGTTTTATATTGAATTTGACGCACCCTCCACCCTCTACCCTGCCCTTCCTCTCCACATATAGAAAAATTAGTCTCAATTGATCACCCTATTGGCAGATGGCCCACATGGACTGTCTGTCCCTCATCCATCCCGCTCTCTTGCTCTGTTTCAATAGCAAAGGCTTCAGATGCCAGATTTCCACTTAAAATATCAGCCTGGCTTAGTTATAAAAAAATAATCCTTGCATTTGATATAACGCCTTATCACGTCTTTGAGACATCTCAAAGCGCTTGACAGATTACATTACAAAGTGAATTGACTGTATATGTTTTGGTGAAATGCAGCAGCCAATTGTGCGCAGTGGTGTCCTACTCAGTTGTGGATTGAGTGGCCAATTATTTTTCGTAACATTTTTTAGCACTCTCACCTCAGTTAGAGCACTCCCACCTCTGAGTCAACATGCTGGGGTTTGAGCAATGTTGGAGTTACTGTCCTTTGGATGTGATATGAAATCAAGATCCTGTCCCAATTTGTAAGTCTTTATGTGATATTGTGGAACCCCATAATGTAGTGGTGAGAGCACTCATCTCAAACTAATCCATCCAAAAATAGTTTGGTCTCTCAACCCATGACTGTTTGTGGTATACTGCTGTGTGAAATTGGCTGCCATGTTTCATCCACAATACACAGTCAATCAAATTTACAATACATTCTGTGAAGAGCTTTGAGAAGTTTCTAAAACAAGATAAGGTGCTATATCAAAATGCAATATTATTATTGATGCATGCAAATTGGCTACCATATTTTGAATACAAAACATACAGTCACTACACTTTATGGTATATTCTGTGAAATGGTTTGAGACATCCTACCAATGTGAAAGGTGCTTTACCAAATGTAAGGATTATTATCATTATGAAAAATGTCCTAGCTCTTCTTTCTGTTTCTCCACAAGGCATACTTTACTGAGGTTTACTATTGTTACAGGTTGCTGAAACATTGCAATTGGACATGGACTTTGATCACAGCCTTGATTTGAAACAGCCGATGTGAACCACATGTGCGGCTTACTGATCTTCTATAATATCTGGTCCTAGCACATTCCTTAAAGAGGCTACCTAGTCTTTAGCAGGATAATTATTGCAAACATGGCTGAAGAATTGCTTTTGGTTCATAAACTCCTGGCCCTTGGCACAAATCACACCGCAATTGTATGCAGCACTATCACATCAAATGTGCAGTGTGGCTCTTCTTCTTGCATTTGAACCTGTACAAAATAGTTTGGCCAAACACATTAAGACAGCTTCTCATCTTAAATTCAAGACAATTCCTGTTGTATAGGGGAAAGATTCATGTCTGCCAAGGTCTCGGAGAAGATTACCTTTCATTCTACTGAATGCCTTACTTAGCTGGTTTGACTATCCAAATGCTAAATTCTTACTGAGTTCTGGTATTTTCTCTGCCACCCTCTGCAACTCTATCCCAGAATCCCTCAGCCTCAATACCCTCCCTCATCTCATTCAAGACCGTCTCAAGACTTTCCACTTTGATTGTGCATTTGGCCTCTCCTCCGCCCCACATACTCTCCACCTTCTTCCAACCCCCAGCTCAGATGTAAACCCTTAAGTGTCCAGTACCTTAGGACGTCCTTCTCACATAAAAGGCGCAATGTAATTTAGTTGTTGTTGTGGATGTTAGAACAGCTTGACAGGTCTGTATTATAGCTGAGAGAGCTCTGAAACTTGAGGTGGGCTTATGAGAGCGTTGGACTGGTATTTTGTGGATAATAAACTCTGTATGATGTTACAGGTTTGTTGAAGAGCACTGGACTAAGCACAGATCAACAATTGTTTATTTTTTTAACATTTTGATTACCTGCAATATAAGGCTGCTCTAAACCTTAGAGATTGTGTTCACCTGTTCTGTGTAGTGTTATGCTCATGAATATAGCCTGAAGCTCAAAATTCTGAAGTCAAAGTTCAGAGTATGCTTCAATAATGTACCATGTACAGTTGTATTTACTTTGTTCTCACTTTCAAGGCTATTCACGGCCTTGCCCTCGCCTATCTCTCTGACGTACTTTCTCCCTATCAGCTCGCCCGCACCCTCCATTCAGCAGACTCAGGCCTGCTCCACGTCCACCGCCCTAACTGCCCAACCATCGACGGCTGGGCTTTCAGCTGCTCTGCTCCCACACTGTGGAACTACATCCTGCAGCCCCTCCGCCTTGCTTCCTCCCTTTCCTCCTTCAAGGCCGGTCTCAAGACCTTCCTCTTCAACCGCGCCTTCGGCTGCCCCACTAACTCTTCCCCCTCTCCCACTCTCCTTCCCCTTCCCCCTACCCCAACCCTCCCCTCACCGCTCGGATCCCAATCTGACTGTTCAGTGCTACGGGACGTCCTCCCGATGTGAAAGGCGCTATATAAGTGCAAATTTGTTGTGGTTGTTGTAATTAACACCTTGGGATGATATCTGATGCAAAGTCTTTTAACTGGGGCAACGGTGCAAATAATCTTAACCTGTTCAGTAACAACAACAACAACAAAATTGCACATATATAGTGCCTTTCACGTCGGGAGGACGTCCCAAAGACCCGAGCTGGGGGGAGGGTCGGGGTAGGGGGAAGAGGAAGGAGAGTGGGAGAGGGGGAAGAGTTAGTGCGGAAGCCGAAGACACAGTCGAAGAGGAAGGTCTTGACACCAGCCTTGAAGGAGGAAAGGAAGGAAGCAAGGTGAAGGGGTTGCAGGATGGAGTTCCACAGTGTGGGAGCAGAGCAGTTGAAAGCCCGACCGCTGATGGTTGGGCGGTTACGGTAGCGGACACGGAGCAGGACTGAGTCTGCTGAACGGAGGGGATGGGCAGGCTGATAGGGAGACAGTAGGTCAGAGAGATAGGTGGGGGCAAGGCCGTGAATAGCCTTGAAAGTGAGAACAAGGATCTTGAATTCGATCCTTTGGGTGATGGGGAGCCAGTGGAGACGGGCGAGGGTAGAAGTGATGTGGTCGCGAAGCCTGTTGTGGGAGAGTACACGAGCTGCAGAATTCTGAATGATCTGCAGCGTGTGAAGGGAGGAGCTGGGGAGGCCAACGGGGAGAGAGTTCCCATAGTCAAGCCTGGAAATGATAAAGGCATGGATGAGAGTTTCAGCGGCATGGGGGGTGAGGTAGTGACAGAGTCTGGCAATATTACGGAGGTGATGGAAGACTGTGCCGGTCATGGAGCGGATGTGGGGGAGAAAGGATAGTTTGGGGTCGAAACAAGACGCCCAGATTCTTCATTTTTCTTCGAGAGGTGGAGAGAGCAGCTTTGAATGTTGTCAGTGCCTGAGGTGAGCCAATCAGGAGGGCTTCCATCTTGTTGACGTTGAGTTGCAGCAAATTTGCCCTCGTCCAGGACTCAATGTCGGACAGGCATGCAGTCAGAATGCCACTGAAATCAAGGGTTGACGCGGATAGATAGAGTTGGGTGTCATCCGCATACATGTGGAAATTTACTCCATGTCTGCGGATGATGTCTCCCAGGGGGAGAGTGTAGAGTTGTGAAGAGCAGGGGGCCAAGGACAGAGCTCTGGGGAACACCACATGTGACTGTGCAGGGGCTGGAGGAGAAGCCATTGGAGCAGACAAAGTGAAGGTGGTGGGAGAGATAGGACCAGAACCATTCGAGGACAGAGCTTTGTAGGTTGAGAAGTGAGGAGAGGCGGTGGAAGAGGATAACATGGTCCACAGTATCGAAAGCAGCAGATAGGTTGAGGAGGATGAGGAGACAGAGGGAGCCCTGGTCACAGATGGTCAGGATGTCATTTGTGACCTTGACCAGAGCAGTTTCCGTGCTGTGGGAGGCATGGAAACCCAATTGGAGGGGTTCGAGGAGTGTGTGTTTTGTGAGGAAAGAGTGGAGCTGGGAGGCAACCACTCTTTCATTGCAAGTAACCATTGCAAGTAAATAAAATTGTCAATGTTTCCCCCACAATCTACTTTGTAAGAAGCATATGGACAAATGGCCTTTGTATAAGTAACACAGTAAAGAATGTTTTCTGAAAGCAAAACTGAAAGGGCAAAGTTAGATTGGCTGTTAACACTTTCACACTCGGCAGACTGTGTCAGCATTCGTTCACAGAGTCAGAACCTATCATTAACTTCCCTATTCTCCCATACACACACAGTTCACAGTTCTAGTTTATATATCAATGTTTTACATAATGACATCAATCACTTTAAATTTCCAAACGAGTCAGCCCGAGCAACAAAAAAAGCAAACTGGAAACTCAATACAGTATTTCATAAATGGGGAAATTCCTAGCCTTTAACATTGCACACCGCATAAATTGTGCATGCAATTTTAATTTACTATCTGAATCTGGTGGGTTTCATCTTTGACTCCAATTCTGTTTGTCGTCACACGTCACATTAGGACACCTTTCACAACACTCTGCTGTCCACAGCGGGCTATATATTAAAATGTGAATAATGCTCCACAAAGTTTTACAAGCCCTGCAACAAACCTCAGGACTTATGTTTCTGACCATATGGGAACATGTTAAAAGACCTTGCTGAAGCACTAAATCAAGGGATAAGATGACCTGAAGCAGTTTTTATTGTACCTAAACCGTTAAATCCTTCATATGTCTCAAAGGTACATTTTTACAGCAGGGAGCAGTTGCATTTTATTCAGTGAAAGGTGGTGCACAGCTTTTTAAGAGGGTCAGGAAAGGTTTTTGGAAACTTAAAAAAAAATGATTGTATTGATGTTTACAGGTTTCTTATATTATAAGCAATTAACTCTCCCCCACCCCTAAAAATTATATGCCTCCAGTCTCACATTTAAGAGATGCTTCTACAATAATACACATTTGTTTAGTTTCTACAAACGGTTGACATTCTCAAACATCAGGTCCACCCTTTGCTCAGGATCAATGGAAAAGCATTTTAAAAGATCATATGGAAATGATTTAAATTTGTTTGGGGCTGGAAGAAATGGAGGTCTAGCAATGATAATAAATTACTTTCTAATATATACCATTTAATCTGTTGTGCAATGAACCCAAGTCAGGTTGGGAACTCACCCTGTAATTTACATTTCTGTGATTTAAATTATTATTCCCAAATAAGGGCACACAGCAGCATTAACAACCAATACAAATTGGTCATTCAATTCAATTCTTACAACACGGCTGCTGCTTTTCATCGACAAAATATATAGTCAATTATGAAGGGGAAGGGAGGGGACACATATGAGAGTTCTCCCACCTATAAATCGAAAAGCCCAATATATTTATTTGAATGAAATGTACACTCGCTCACTGGAGGGAATGTATCCTGTTTACTAGGGTCCGTCAATATGGGATCATATCGAGATATACCGAAATATCGATATTTTTGTTTTTTTCATACTGCGTATGCGCGCGCGGTGCGCGCATTCGGGGTGCGCGAGCGTTCCAGGTGTGCGCGCATTCGGGGCCTATCTCCTCAGGAGGTAAATATTTTTCTCTCTCTGTGTCTCTCACTCTCTCCATCTCTGTGTTTTTCTGTCTGTGTCTCTCTCTCCTCTCTCACATTCCCCCATCTCTATCTATCTGTGTATTATCACATCCACCCCGTCTCTCCCCCGATGCCCCCCACCCCCGCCGCCGTCCCTCTCTCATCCCCCCCCCCGCTGCCGTCCCTCTTTCCCACCTCCCCCGCCCCTGTCGTCTCTTTCCCCCTCTCCACCCCCCGCCATCTCTCTCTCCCTCCCCCCACAGCCATCTCTCTCCCCCTCCCCACCCAGCTGCCTCTCTCCCCCTCCCCCGCCCACCAGCCATCTCTCCCCCTCACCCCCCCTCCCAGCCGTCTCTATCCCCCTCACCCCCCCACCCCAGCCGTCTCTCTCTCCCCCTCACCCCACCCACCCACAGCCGTCTCTCCCCCACCCACCCCTTGCATACCTGTATATTGTATTCTAGGACCATGAATACAATATGGCGGCTTTGCACCTCGGTCTGTGCATTGTGTATAGAGAGAGCATTCTGGATCTTGTAATTCAGTGTGCGTGCATTCCGATTTTTTCCCTCGATATATCGATTTATCGATATATCGATATTTTGGAAATACATATATCGGCATATCAATATGAAAATTATATCAGGTTTTAGCGATATATCACTGGACCCTACTGTTTACCTAATCCTGGCAAGTGTTAAATTTGCAAGAGCCGAGGTTTGGGGACCCTGGAGTATGGGTTGGGGCAACCGCTGGAATCCAATCAGCTAAAACTTCACAGCTTGCCATTGAAAGTGCTTTCTGGCAAATGTCACCACTGCTTGTCCAGCTAGGACAGACCACCATACTATTAGGGCTTTGGCTTGCAGGGTTACTAGGAGCTGAGTGGAGAGATTCCCTGCCCCTCAGTGAACGGTCTGACACTTCCAAGTCCTGCCGATGCATTAGGTTAGCTGGTCTGTCATCAAAAGGGTCCTTAAAGGGTCCACCACCTCCGCAATATTGCCAGACTCTGCCACTACCTCACCCCCCATGCTTCCGAAACACTTATACATGCCTTCGTCACATCTAGGCGCGAGCATAGGAACTCTCTCCTCGTCGGCCTTCCCAGCTCCTCCCTTCACAGGCTGCAGAACATTCAGAATTCTGCAGCTCGTATACTCTCCCACACTAGGCTCCGCGACCACATCACTCCCACCCTCGCCCGTCTCCACTGGCTCCCCGTCACCCAGAGGATCGAATTCAAGATCCTCGTCCTCACCTTCAAGGCCATTCACGGTCTTGCCCCCGCCTATCTCTCTAACCTGCTGTCTCCCTATCAGCCTGCCAGCCCACTCCGTTCAGCAGACTCAGGCCTGCTCCGCGTCCACACCCTAACCGCCCAACCATCGATGGCCGGGCTTTCTGCCTCTCTACTCCCACACTGTGGAACTCCATCCCACAGCCCCTCTGCCTTGCTTCCTCCCTTTCCTCCTTCAAGGCCGGTCTCAAGACCTTCCTCTTCGACCACTTCTTTGGCTCCCCCATTAACTCTTGCCCCTCTTCTTCCCCCTACCTCGACCCCCCACCCCGCTCAGGTCCCGACCTGACTGTTCAGCGCTTTGGGACATCCTCCCGACATGAAAGTCACTTTATAAATGCAATTTTGTTGTTGTTGTTGTTGTTGTTAATTCCCTTTAACATTTACGGCTTTTTTCTTGCAGGGTTAATAAGAGCTAAGTGGTATGAATTCTGGCCTCGGTGAAGAGTCTGTCTATCCAAATCCTGCAATAGGCTGACTAATCTGGCATCCCTAGTGCCCTAGAGTACTGCAGATACACTTGGCTCAGGAACTCAACACCCAAGACTAACATAGAGATGACTCTACGTTGACAATTCATTGAAAAGCATGTTAGCTTGAAGCCTGTTTAGCTCTAGTTGTTGTTTTTTTCCGGTCATTTCATGTGTCTGATACATGTGGAAACTCATCACCGTGCTTAAGTGTATCCAAATCAAGCTGAGATTTCCATGCATTTCACCTGCACATAGAAATCTCAGAAATAGATTGTTGGAATGGAATGTGTAGCCTATTCTCTCCCCAGAGGGACTCGTGCTGCTTATCTAATTCTGCAAAATAGTAGGCGCAAATTGGCAGCAGCCAAGGCTTGGGGACCCCAGAGTGTGCGTTAGTGCCTTGGGATGTCCTCTCAACATGAAAGATGCTATATAAATGTAATATTGTTGTTGTTGTTAGGGTCAAGCTAGTCAAACTAGCTAAAACCACATAGCTTGCCATTGATATTGCTGTCTGGCAAGCTTTCCTGCTAGAACCAACCTACTCATTGGGGCTTTAGCTTACAGAGTTAACAGTACTGAGCAGGATGTCTCCCTGCTCCCCAGTGACTAGTCTGCCCTTCCAGGTACTGCCGATGAGCCAGGCTGTCTGTGCAGTCTTCTGTGGTTTCCTGGAATCGCCTAGCTCAGGAACCGGACTACCAAGACTTCCATAAAGGGCTGGCTCGATCATGACATTTTGTTGCCAGGTATGTCACATTGCAGCCAGTTCAGCTCCAACGAGCCCCACTTATTTCTTCCCAAAGTTGAAATTTAATGTAAAACAGCATTGAGAACATGGTTGGGGTTGGGGGGGGGGGGGTTGGGGTCAGCAGTGGGGGGGAATTCTGCAACATTTCCCAGTAATTCATATTCAATAGTTTACATAGTACTGTACTTTCTAAATTGATATTACATATTAGACCTCATTATCAGAGATGAGCAAATTAGGGTATTACAATATTATTATCTGAATTGCTCCAAAATGTGACAGCTGATGGAAAAAGTTTGCATTTTTTTCAAATAAAACATCACCCTGTAAAAATGACAATTGAAACATGGCTGAACAAATAAGAGTGTTTGATTAATTCCCAACAAATTCTTTTTTGGGTGATAAATTTTCACAAAGAATTGGAAGAATTTCTGATTAAAAGTAGCCATAGTATTAATGTAATGACCTGAAAGCGGAAATGGTTTAATTTCTAAAGAAATAACAGAAATGTGTTACTCAGTTTCTTCTAGGAATTGGTATCCTAGACTCCAAACCATAAAAAATCTATTTCCAGATAAGTGAAAAGACAAATGCCTTGGAGAACTTTCCCCTGCTCAACAAACACATGGTTACCACAGCACCATGCTGAGATAGACACTGAAATAATTGAACTCAGAGATTCACATAATTTGTATCCTGAAATGTTATTTATTGCACAGTGCTTAAACCACATAAAAATTTATCATCCCCTCCTGGACTATCCACTGTGAACTTCCAAGAAATCTTTCTCACTAACAACATGTTTGAGTGAATATATAAACTTACCTTTTTACTTCTACTCAGCAAGCCAAACATCTATTTGGGGATTATTTCCACTAATTATCTCATAAATGCAAGATAATGCCTTAACAGACGGAGTGGTGTGAACTGAATAAGCAGCCATCAGCAAGTAGAATTTGACAATGTAGTGCCAAGTTGTGGGCAACTTTATATTTTAGATTCAGGCCTTCAAGGATCTGCGTTGAGATTGATTAATCTCATTTTACATATTAGGACCCAGCAAGGATTTCAGTTTTATCATTCTGAGCCAGATTTTGATAGAAATGTGAAAACAATTTTTCAATCATAGAAATAGGAGAAGCTCACTCAGACCCTCAAGCATGTTCCACCATGCTATAGGATCATGGCTGATCTGTATCTCAAGTCCAATTACCCACCGTTGCCCCATATCCCTTAACACCCTGATCTAACAAATATTGGTGCACCTCGTCTTTAAGATGTGAATGGATCCAGCATCCACAGCCTTTTGGGGAGAAAGTTCCAGATTTTCACTACTCTTTGGGTGAAAATCTGCATCCAAATTTCACTCCTAAATGGCCTAGCTCCAATTTTAAGATTATGCCCCGTTATGCTGAATTCCCACACCAGAGGTAATAATTTCTGTGTATCTACCCTATCACATCCCTTTATTATTTTAATACCTCTACTGTCCTCTCCATCTCCTGGCACCAATAACGTTTTAAAATCATTGTTGTACCCAGCCTCATAAGTTATTTTCAGTTTTCTATGTAATTTGAGCTGTTTGTGATGTCATATTCTGCAGTGATTCCAAGGCTCTGTGCTTTGGATTTGGAGTAATTTTGCCTGCTATCCCAATTCCTTAGCAGTTTAGTAGATCTTTGTGTCTATGATCAGTGGAAATTGGACTTGGATCATCTGGATTTGGAATGAAATGGTATTAAACTTTTAATAACGCATCTCTGAACAATATGATCACTCCTTGGTTATTTCAAAGTTTCCCTAGTTACTATCACTTTTGCTTCTGGCCCCGATGGCTGTTGTTGAGACAACAACAACAACATAACTTGAATTTATTTAGCACCCTTCACACAGGGCACCATCCCAGAGCATTTAACCAGCAATTTACAATCATATAGCACCTTTCACATAGCATGAACATCTCAACACACTTCACAATGTAGATCACCGAGCAGAAAGAGTGAATGGGTTTTGAGGTTATTGATCAAAGCACAGTCAATCTTCTGAAACTTTTGGGAAACAAAGGAGATTCTTTGGAATAGTGAAGGTTAAGGGGAGATTTAATAGTGGTGTTCAAAATTATAAGGGTTTTTGATAGAGGTGGGGAGGTTGAGAGAAGGTGATTGACAGAGAGCAGAAGAGTGAGAAACAAAAAGAATGACAGAGAGCAGAGAGAGAGAAGCGAGGGCAACATTTTTGTGACAAAAAATTGGGTCCAAGGAAAAGATATTGAGCGACATGCTGTGCAGTTTCATCACAGAAAGCTCCTTCTTTCCCCAGTGAAAAACTGGCCCACAAACAATATACATTCAATTCACTTTACAATATATTCCGTGAAGCGCTTTCAGACGTGATATCAAGCTATCTATACAACCTCCTGACCTCCTACAGAGCAAACATTGGCTTGCTTCATGTTCCTCTCCTACCTCATCTGACCCACCATTGCCATTTCTCCCCCGTTCTCTGGAGTTTCATTCCTGGAGTCTCCAGGCCCGTACGCAGGGGGGGTGCGACGGGTGCGTAGGCACCCCCCCAAATTATAAAAGGTCCACATTTTCCGGGGTAGAAAATTGTATTTTTATCAAATTTAAATACCAAGTAAATTTATTGAACATTTGTGTAACAATTAATTCTTCACAACTATGTATTACTTATAAATGCACATCTTTGAATGATTTAGTATTAATATAAAATTACTCACACACCAGAATCGGCGTCTACCCAAAACATACCGCGTCGATAGACGCGCTAGTCAATGATATGGCGAGTCTGTGACTCACCGCGTAAACATAGGCGCGCGCCAAGACTCAAATCCATCCTCGTTTGGAAATCATCCCGTATACAGCCACAAAGGTAGCACCACTTCTGGAAGTTAAAATCATCTTTTCATCTGATCACCGTAAGTAAAAATTACTCAGGTTTTGAGAGGTGTGACTGTAATGCTGGCAAACAATGACAACATATTTACAAGCTTCTGAGAAATTAAAGCTTTTGAGAACCCAACAAAAAAATTATATGTGTCTGGACGGAAATGCCTATCTTTAAAAAAAATACTCATGGACGTAGGCCTATGCTTTAGCGCCTATGTCTACGTGGTGTGTCAATTGGAAATCATCCCGTATACAGTCACTACATAAAAAGGTAGCACCACTTTGTGGAAGCTGAAATCATATTTTAATCTGATAAATGTAAGTAAAAATGACTTAAGTTTTGATAGGCGTGTTTCTGAAATATCATGTTTCTTGTTTTGTCTTGATTATCACATTTGATTTATATTATTAAAAATGTATTCCTGTCATTAAAAATTGCTTTTAGAGACGTCCACTGGCATGCAAAAAAAAAGACCGCAAAAATGTGTAAAATATGACCTCAAACTGTGTAAAACGTTGGAGCCTCGAGGGGGCTTTGCCCCCTTCACCCCCGCCAGGGGCCCTCGTGGGCAGCCCCCAAGCCGCCGGCCATTGTTGGTCCCATCACTAGCAATTCGCAACCCCCATTAAAAATCCTGCGTACGGGCCTGGTCTCTGACTCATTCCCTGAATCCCCTCTTCCAAGGTACATCACAACCTAATTCTTTCCCACCTAATTCCCACTTCCCTTGGCTCACACCCTCAGGTTAAGGGCCCAGCCGGCAGTTTTGAGCCAAGTTGTTATGTATGTAAAAGAGAAGCACAAAATATTGCTTATGTGGCCTACAGATCTTTCTCAAGTAGGACATCCGGCTCGTGGCAGCCAATAGGTTGGACCACCTTATGAATTGAAAGTAGTCCTGATATAGAGTTTGAACCTACAACCTTGTGCCTCAGAGAAGGAATTGCTACCAACTGTTGGCATGTTATTTGGCGTTATCTAGGCAGATCCAAATCCTTTCGTACGCAGCAACAGTGTTGTAATTTTCATCCCAGTATCAAGAATACAGAGTCCCCAGCCCCATTAGCCTGTAGCTTCTGCAGAGGTGGTGCTATCTGAACTCTCTGAAGAGAGCCACAGAATAATTGTGACATCGGGAAACACACTTCTCATTGATCAAACCTTATTATCTAAACAATCCAAAGCACGCCACAGCTCAACTATTCAGGTACCAACGCTCCAGCTGTAAATTCTGTTTGTCTGTGAGGGCTGTGAATGTTGCTATACAGGAACAATACAAGTTTATAAATGCTCTGTTGCCTGCAGTGCTTAACCTTGGAAGTCGTGATCGGAGATATAAACCAGGCAGTAGTTTTCAAGGTGCCCAGGGTGCGTGCGGATCACAGGTTTAATTGCTTAACAACTTTAATGGAAGCTATTATTGTAGAGTGTTATTGCCAACTTTGTGAAATGTTAATAAAAGCTCCCAGTTTTCAATCAAATGCTTCAACAATAATAAGTTGCACTAATAGAGTGCCCCCCTCGCAGGGTAGGGTCCCAGAGTTGCTTCCTTGGCTTAAAACACACCACATGTAATATGAAATGTGTTAAAAACATCCCACAAGTGTCAAAACCACAAAAGTTTAAAAATTGAATCTGCATTCCCATCCAATCACTTACTTTTGATCAACTTGGTTGAGTATCGACCTGGCTTAGTTGGTAGTACTGTTTCCCCTGAGTCAGAAGGTTGTGGGTTCAAGCCCTACATTTCATCTTGGGCTCACAGTCTAGACTGACATTCCATTGCTGTGCTAAAACATATCACATGTAATATAAAAATCTAGGTGTAAAAAAAACCCTAACCTAAGTGTCAGGTTTGATCCCCCAGCTGTCCTTCCTCCCTCACATCCAGTGAGGGATGGAACCAAGATCCCTATTCTTCAACTCCATTACATTGCCCGCCTATGACCATACCTCACCCTAACACAGCCAAAACCCTCCCCTTTCATCATCTTCCGCCTCAACTACTCCAAAGCTCTCCTCACCGATCTCCACCCTCCCCAGCTCCAATCCCCACAAACTACAACTCATTCAGAACTACTCCAGTCTCCACTATTTCCCTTTCACAAAACAGATCAATTTCAAGATACTCTCATTAGTCTACAAATCCCTTCAAACCTTGGCAACTACCTGCTCACCTGGCTCTGGCTTCCTGCTTGTCTCTCATCCTTTCCACTTTACCATCAGTGGCTGTGCTTTCACCCACTATGCCTCGAAACTTTGGAACTCTCTTTCCCATTCCTTCTGCTGTGCCCTTTCTTTCCCCTCTTTTAGATCATGACTGAAGACCTATGGTCACTTCCTCTCACTTCCTGGATCAGTATCAGGCTCTGCCACTATCAAGAATTCAAAGCCTCTGCCCCACGTGAAAGGCACAAGTGTTGTAGTGGTCATTTGCATTGATTGTACTCTGAATGAAATGTTAAGCCAAGACCCTGCCTGCGAATGTTAAGATCTTGTGGTATTATTGAAAAGGAGAAGGGATTTTACTCTGGCCAACATTCCCCCAGATAAAATTATTCACTTACTATGTGTGTGACATTGATTTACACAATTTTGCTGCCACGTACACGTACAAAATTCATAGTGACTACACTTCACATGAATTCCTATCAAGTGCTTTGAGACATTTTGATGATGCAATAGGAAGCTGCATCAAATTGTAATGCAAGGAATGATCTCTCTCAAATTTCACATCATCTTCTCTCTGCTTGGTGACCCCCATACTTGTATGAAATGTTTG
This sequence comes from Hydrolagus colliei, assembly GCA_035084275.1. Classification (NCBI taxonomy): domain Eukaryota; kingdom Metazoa; phylum Chordata; class Chondrichthyes; order Chimaeriformes; family Chimaeridae; genus Hydrolagus; species Hydrolagus colliei. Next base: position 80,498,041 of record CM068742.1, read on the forward strand.
AGAAATTCATCCCATATGAAATGTGGTTTATAAGTACAAGTTGTTGCTTTCTAGAGGCAATACATTCACCATTCCAAGTATCTACTCCATCAATAAAATTCCCTTTTTAACGGATGTTATTTAAAGCCTGGAGGCTAATGGCATTAGTGCACATTCTACATATGTGAAATCAACCAGAATCTGGAATATTTGTCCAATGAACATATTTAGGTATGCAGCAGGCTACCCCCACAGCTGCCAAGCCATGCCTGGTAATTCAAACATATGGAACCTTGGGCGGAAAAATTGAGCCAAAACCAACCCCAAGGTGCGTTATGTGGTTCAATTAGATTTTTTAAGCAGAACTAGGTGATCAGCTTGGATTTAGAAAAATCCCCCGATGGCAAAATGAAAAGTTGAAACTAAGCCAAGGCCTCATTTTGCAGTTAAGGTATTGCAGTGCAGGTGAATTTGTCTCAAGTATGATAGGAGACCGCGTGTTTCTCCCTTACTGAAACACAGACTACATAATTCCCCTGTAGGTCTGTTCTAGTGGGTTCATTTGATATATTGCATTGTCAACTATTGAACTTGTGCTGCTAGGATGTTGTTTTTTGTTCACTGCGCAGCATTAATTTGGTTGTTTCTCAACGAGCACTTCAAAGGGGTGTAGATTTGAGCCCAGTAATGAAGTGAATACTACAGATGGAACTTCGAAGTTTGAACCAGCATTCCATAATGGAAATTGAGACACATTCAACGTGTCATGGGATTCAGGCATGCTTTTTAGGGAAATTATATGAACAAACTTAATTTTGTAAACGTTTCCACCCCCCCACCGCCCCTTAAATAAAACTGTTGAACCCATTATCAAATGATAAGAAACATATGGACCTCTGTAGGTATTAATAAGGCATCGGTGACTTTGTGTTTTTCTTATAGCCTCTTGTTCTCTCTGTTAGCTTTGCTAAAACAAAGATTACATCAGTTTTCATATTCCATGAAAGAGTTTAATATTCCGAAGTTCTCCATGGATCAGACAGAATCAGCTAAAGACGCTAAATGTATTTTTATTTATGCCTCAGTGTCTCAGACATTGACCCCAGCAGATTGACCCTGTCTAAGAAATGAGAAGGGTCACGGATGTCTGTCAACAAGATCTGAGCGGGATTGGTGGTGCTCAGTATAAATTTCACAGCAATCATTTAAAACAGATTGGCATTCTGCATGGAGCACTGCAGGCCACTACATGGCGCAGCACTGACTCTTGTGGTTGAAGCTTCCTTCAACTTCATGCTTTTCACTGGCTGATAGTTTGTGGCAATAACATGCACACCATTTGCTAAATGGGCGGTAATTTGCGAGATGAAAATATTGATGAAATATGCCCATTATATAAGCTGATCCACAATTTATTAGTTTAAAACATACCATCTTGCCCCATAATTGACACCCATTCATTCTTGCCAAGGTTCTTTTAGATATTATATATAAGAGAGAGATACTGTGTCAGACTGGCACAGTTGGTAGCAATCTTATCTCTGAGTCAGAAGGTTGTCAGCTCAAGCCTCGTGATGTGGAACCCATATTGCTTAAGATGATACTCCATTGCAGTGCTGGGAGTGTGCTGCATTGTTGGAAGTCCTGTTTGCCAATCTTGATGAATGTTAAAGATACCATGACACTATTGAAAAAGAGAAGGGAGTTTCCCTGAGTGTCTTAGCAAACAATACCCGTGATAACATTGATTACTCACTCCATGGCTACTTGTGAGACATCATTATGCATAATTTGGCTGCCGTGTTCACCCACAAATAACTATACATTCAATCCAGTTCATAGTGTGTTCCATAAAGTGTTTTGAGACATCTCAAGGCACTATTTCAAATGCAAGGATTATTATTATTAAAAAGCTTCACATTCTTTCTTTTCATTCTTTTGTGTAACACAAAATGATGTTAATCACTGAACAAGAAGTAATCTTTGCCTTTTATAGTCAAAAACACCAGTAAAGGAAATTATCTCATCAATAGAAAAACTAAAAGCAGATGAAAAACCTAAGGGAAAGCATCACCATTTGCTGACATTCCCCTACGGACTTGTTAAACTTTTGCCTATTTAGCAATGGGCGCTGCTCAATCAATCCCTGCAGAAATATATCTCTACCATTTGAAACCAACTAGATTTCATCAAATTTAAAAGCTGTCCAAAGATATGCAGATGATGTGCAATTGTTCATGTTTATTTAAGACTTATTCATAAAATCATTATTGCCAGACCCACATTCAAATTTGCAAGAAAAGTGGTAAAAGGGTAGTTCCCTTATGCCTTTGATAAAGAGAGTACCAGATGGTTCAATAAAAACATCAGTATACAATTAGCCAACAAATACACACCAAGTCACAACTTATAATTCAACTTTGTCCATTAATAAGAATTCCTTAGCTTGCAGTCTGATCAAACGAGTCCTTCACATCTGCTTAACTGAAACAAACCAGGAAAAGATGGATTGAAAACTACATTCACTTGCCTAAGAGAAGATTGGTACCCAAGCAAATTTGTTAAAGACCGACACTGCACAGTGACAACTTTTCTCAACAAATCCTGAGTTCTTTGCCAAAAAATTTCATAATCTCAAAGACTGAGGCCAGAAAGCACACTGAGGATTAACAAAAAACAGCTTTCTTGTCCTTTACCCAAGGTATTCATTACTGAATTAGAAGGTCCTATGAGGGAATATCAGAACATGGCTGTTACTGACTGTTGTACAATACAAGGTACCATCAGTCTCTCCCCACCATTTTGCTCTGTCACATCATGGATTGGGTAAATTACATTGGCAGGTGAGCTTCGAATGCGCCTTCGGTTGCATCCCCGCACACACGCAGAGTTGAATTAAGCTTGATGAGAGCCCAGGGCTATTATAGTATCTGGGAGCTCCTCTTTACATGTTCAATTCCTTCCCTTTACTGTTTTACCACTACCCGAGTCTGCAGCAATGCCAAACACTCTATTGGCCCTTCCTCAGCCTTCTTCACTCCCTTCGCCTCGCGCCCTCTCTTCCTAGTTTCAGGTCTCAGCTGAAGACTTTTCCTTTCGACTGCGCATTCAGTCACCTTTTTCCTCCTGCCCCTGGTTCGGCCCCGGGATCTGTTATTGTGAAGCGCTCTGAGACACCGCCTGGCGTAGAGGGCGCTATATAAATCAAAGTTGTGGTTGTTGTCAATTTAACTTGGTTTAACTTCAGTTATTTCAGTTTTTAAATGTGACAGAACAATTGTAAAACTGAATGATAATTCAAATGAACAAAACCAAACCACCGTATTCATTTCAGCACAAGCTGCTGGTACTAACACACTTGTGACATTACAGGTAAAATCGAACAATGGTGTTACATTCGAACAGCCGTTAAGTCAATTACTTCTTACTATTCATGGGCTAAAAATCTTCAATGATGTCATTGAAATCCAGCTGGTGAAGCAATTCACACTCGATTGATATTAATGTCAAATTATTCCATCTTGGCTGGTCCAGAGTTGACCTGAGTTGATGTTTGATTAGCACCAGTTTTGAAAAGAAGTGTTCTCCTCCGGCATTAGTTACTGGCGATGTCGAAAAAATTCGTAAAGCAATGTCTACATTGGGAAATACAAACTGCAGACTCTTTAGCTGTAAAAGGCAAAGTGGTCTCCTTGCCTGCTGCCTCTTTTCTCCTTCTCGCATTTCACACACACCTCACTCCCTATCGCCAGAGACAATAGAAATTATTGCAGGAGTATTTCCCGAGAATTACGGGCGAATTTGACAGATTTTGTGGAAATCTGCGAGGAGTTGATTGGTGCTATTGAGAGGCACATTTTACCGCTAACCTCACCTTTTTAAGGTGCTACATTAAATGCAAAGATTATTTGTATTATAACCTTACGGAAATTGCGCACCAAGTGTTGATATTTGCTGTTTTTTGAGTAACCTCAACATTCGTGTCCCTGGACTCCAACCACTAAAGCCGCTGCATTAATCCAGCCATACATAAACATTCACAAAAACACACGCACACACACGCACGCACACATGCACACAAATCTCCATCTCCATCTTCGGAAATCACTGGGAGATGTTCTCTGACATACAAGCCGCTATAGAAGTGAAAATGATTGCTGTTCTTGAGGAATGTGAGATAAGACACCCCACACTAACATAGAAATACTGTGTACATTAAAAATTCAAGCACGTAATCTTTATTTATTGGGGACCAAATTGAAGGTGTATGTAAAATCACACAAAATCAGTTGTTTGGAAATTGGGTTTACAACTTTGGAAACAGAATAGCTTTGACATTAAAAACATCTGCTAAATGTACAGCAGAGTAAAAGCATATTAATATTATACACATTGTTTATAATTCTTCACTGTAAGGCATTGCCAAATGTAATTTTGAGCTGTAATATACGTTATTTGAGTCAGATTTTTTAGTTTTTTCCTGGTGTCGTTGCCAAATAAAACTGATTGTTCACTTCATGGCTGTTTTCGGAACATTTCTGTGTATAAATTGGCTACCACGTTTGCATACCAAATACAATCTTCCCTTATTATCCAGTGACGAATTGATGAAAAGGATTACAGGTAATTCTGTAACTGTAGTGTAGAGAGAGTTAGAGTTAGTATTACAGTAGCAAAGATTTCCTGATGCTTGGGTTGTCATTTGGCTATAAATGCGGAGAGGGGAGAAGTCAGCTTCACAGTACATCAACTGGAAATGTATAGAACTGGTTTTCCCTCAGAGACCGGAGTCTCTTCAGTTCTTCTAGCCTAAGCATTAAAGCTGTTAATTGATTTTCTTCAATTTGTAGACATTCCTAAATGCTGAGCTAACTGCAGTAACAAAGCAGTAACCTGCTCCAGTCTAGCACTGAACACATAGCTAAGCTTAAAAATTTACTTATTAAAACAAAACCTGAGCATGTGGTTAGCAGTTGAGTGGAATCCAATTTCCAGCAGTTTTGTGAAGGAGTCTGATTCCTAACATTCTACCACCTCTTTGGAATATTTCTTCCTCGTTTCATGATGTCTGGTAGTGCAATGAAAGGTATACAATTGCCTCAACTGTGGTGGTCCAGTAGAGTGGAGGTACTGTACACAGGTTAATTGAAGGACTATTGCTCAGACTGCTTAACACAGACAAAAGTGGTCAGCCAGTCTCACAAACATTATCGTCTAGGCTGGCAGTCAAGCATTGCTTGTGGTTCGCTAAACAGTGCCTTTTTTTGGATGAGACATTCAACCAAGATTCTGCCTGCCTGTTCGGATGGATGTTAAATATCACATGACAAAAAGAAGAGAGCCCTTCTTTGGTATGTTCTAGCCAACAATCCCTCAGATAAAATGAGTCATTCACTTCATGGCTGTTTCTGGGACCTTCACCTACAAAACAGACAGTATTTGCACACTTCGGTAATTCCAACACGTGAGTTTTGACACAGATCACAATCTTAAAATGCGTCTTGTTCATTTTACATATGTTGGGCTTACCTCGATAATTTGTAAATATCAGGAGTTTATCATCTTGGTATCTGCAGTCTTCAACGCAATGCTTCCTCAAGTTGGTATTAAATAATAATAATAATCCTTGCATTTGTCATAGCACCTGATCAAATTTTTTAGACATCGCAAAGCGCTTCACAGAATATACTGTAAAATGAATCGACTGTATAGTTGTGGGCAAATCGCAGCAGCCAACTGCACACAGCAGTGTCCCACAAACAGTGGTGGATTGAAATGACCAATTTTATTTGAGGGATTATTATCAGGCATGTGGAGGAAGAAAACTTGCACAAGGTTTCGCCCTGCCTGGAATTGAATCCAGGTCTCTTGCTTGTAAGGCTACAGGACTGGAATATATAAACAGTTCTTAAGGCTGTTGAAAGCAGCTCATCTTCCAGGACTGATAACCCTCATGTTAATGTCCTTCCGCATCCTAACAATTGCAGTGATGAAAAGATTTGTCTTGTTATTGCATCAGTGGAACAAAAAAGATAAACCCTTCACCCATTATATTTGCAATTTAGTAATCCTAACCAGCGAGACCATATTGAAATCCCAGGATTCAGTTAATTGAAAAAGACCTGGGGCTTGTGTCCCAATGTTTAATTGATAATTTATCTTAAAGAATAATGATTTGTGTAAGAAATGACAACCTTGCACCTCTGTCTCGTGTAACATTCCTTTAAACTTACTGTCTAACCTCCAACATTACACTAACCCAACTTATTACCACAATTAATCATTCTTGCCCTATCATGTCATCGCAGCTTCTCAGAGCACATCACCAGATTTTGCTGTGAAATATAGTGACTGGGTATTTGCAGGCAAATGCTGCTGTCAATTTGCTCACATCAATGTACCACAAGTATTCATGAAGTGAATGACCAATTTTACCTGGGGAATTGTTGACCAAGTCACTGGGAGAAACTCCTTTCTTTTTGCTTCCGAGGAGTGCTATGGGATCTTTAAACTCAAACTATATAGACAGAACCTCAGTTTAATATCTCATCTGAAGGATGTAATCTCTGGCAGTGCTGAGCACCCCCAGCACTGAATTGGAATGTCACTTGTTTTGACCTTCCATTTGCAAATATTCCTTTAACAACCCAGTCTGTGATGAGTGTATATAACAATAATAGACAATATAATTCTTTGTATTTGATATTGTATCTTTTCTTCAGTTCAGCATCTCAAAGAACTGCAACAGAGTTTACTGTAAAGTTTAGTGACTGTTTATCTAAGTACAGTATTTTTGTATTTTCGTGTAAAAGAATATTGTACTCCCAATTATGGACAAAAGTAACGCAGTTGATCACAGTCTATCCAGACTCAATGGCTTCTGATACTGAAAGCATTTTGTAAAATGTTCTAAACTGTTGGGCTTTATACATAGAAAGTCAGTGTTCACTGGCCTGAAAGTAATTAAGTTGTGAACTCAGAAGCCGATGGTGTAAGTGACTGATGGAGAAAGAACATGGTACAGTAAAAGCCCATTTATCCGGCACCCCCCTCAGGACCTGGCCAATGCCGGTTAAACCGCATGCTGGATATTCGGGCAGCCAGCTGCCGAAAACCCAACCTAAAAAAAATTACTTTTTTAAAATAAATTTTAAATTTACAATTTTTCAATATATCATATTAATAATAGACTAAATAATAGCACAATATTGTATGGATACTTACCGATAAATAAATATCAATTACAGTCTATAAACACAGCACACAAAGGGGTACTCTCGTTTTTTTCCTTTCTTTCTTTCTTTCTTTCTTTCTTTCTTTCTTTCTTTCTTTCTTTCTTTCTTTCTTTCTTTCTTTCTTTCTTTCTTTCTTTCTTTCTTTCTTTCTTTCCTTCTTTCTTTCTTTCTTTCTTTCTTTCTTTCTTTCTTTCTTTCTTTCTTTCTTTCTTTCTTTCTCTCCCTCCTCGCTCCTTCCCCCTCTCTCTCTTTCACACACACACTCAGTCAATCTGGCATCTCAATGGCTCCAAACCCAATCCCCCTCCACTCCTCTAATTTTCCATCTGAATTAATCAACTCACCCCCTCTCTCTCCCCTCCTCTCCCCCACCTCTCTCTTCCCTTCCCACTCCTCTCTCTTTCTCCCCCACTCTTTAAACCCCCCTCTCCCCCACCCCCACCCTCTCTCTCTCCCTGCCTCTCTTTCAAACCCAGAAGTGCACTACCGGCAGCATTCAGAGCTAATCTTACTGTAGTCTCCTGCGACAATCGACTCATTAACTGCGCCACAGGCATTGTGCCGGATAAGATCTGGTTAATCGAATGGGGACCTTTTTTTGAGGTGCCAGTTATACGGAAGTTACGGTTGATCAGGTCACAGATTAACAGGCTTTTACTGTACTTGGATTAAGGTAGTTATCTCCACCAGAGGAGCAAGCTCCAGGAAATGGGCAATGAGCAGAATGGCTTTTCCCTGTAATGTGAATGTCTGTGATTCTACTAGGTCAGTAAATGCTTCTTAGATGGGATCAAATTCAATCAATAGAGCTGATATCCCTCTGGCCTAAGTGAAATACTCACAAAGGGTCAACGTTATCTGTCACTCATGCTATAAAGATATCTAAACACACAGCAAAAAAATTTAAGTAACTTCTTGGCATCTGTAGACATTGAACATACCATTTCCCCACACATCCCTCCAACTTCTTACCTGGTGGCATTTTCTTTCACTTAGCTCTGCACTTTTATACAGCAAACGTGTTAGAGAAAATAAACTTTCCTCCTGTATAAACTCTGATCTTCATATACCAGATGGTACTTACATCGGAAAGTTCATAAACAGGATGTGTTATAAAAACATGATTACATTGTGTAGTGGTTTGAGGCGTCTCACTGATTGGCCCTAAATTTACCCTACCAAAGGCCAGTCCCAAAACTCTATTCAGGTCTGCAGTACTCCAAGACATTATTGATAATAGACCACCAGCTTGGTTTATCATCTGACCAGTCACTAGGATTTTATCCACTCAACTAACTCATGTTGAGCCAGCAAGGCAAATTGTTAACATTATTAATAGGATAATACTATGTGAGCATGCAACAGGGTGCTTGTTAATGTTTGAAATGATAAACTGTAGTGTTTTAGTTTGTGAAACCCCAGGATTACCCCCAATGCATAATCTGGGATCTGGCCCAGCTGCACCTAAATTCTCCGGGATTATCTATATAAAATAACAGTAATGATCCATGTATTTGATATAGCGCCTTATCACTTTTTTGAGATGTGTCAAAGCACTTCACCAAATTTACTGTAAAGTGGATTGACTGCATATTTTGCGGATAAAATGCACCAGAGTGAAAACACCAACTTTCAACCATCATAATTTTTTTAAAATACTGAAATTAAAACCTAATAGATAAAGACATGCTGGTGCAAGCACTAACTCATGTAGAAAAGAAAGTCATAGGTTTGAATCCCAATTTGTGTTGAGTTAACTAATGACAGATGTCAGTGGTCCTTCCTGAATCCTCCTCAACTTGATCTACTGCAGTTATTATTGTTATTATTAAAAGAGATTTTTTTCTATAAATTGTAATACTTAGTGTATTTGTAAGTGACCTCGGTAGGCAATTTGCACACAGCAATCTCCCAAAAATGGTAATGAAGCAAATAACTGTTTTTTTTCTGGGGGATTGTCTTGGCCAGGACACCAGGAGCTACTCATTTATCCTTTGAAGTATTGTCATTTGTTACGGTTTTGCTTAGTTACTTTCAGTCCCAGTTGGTTGTTTTTCTATGCCACTTCACTGACTCCAGTATAGCAAATGTTTCCCATCTTCCTGTCATTATTCTCAGTCAAGTCTGACATTACCTTTCCCACATCTGTTGCTAAAAGTAACTTTATCCACCCCAGCTCCTTCCCCTCTTCTATCTTTCCCACAAATATGCAATCAATTCACTCTACAAAATAATCTGTGAAGAGCTTTGAGACGTCTAGAAGATGTGAAAAGCACATTATCAAATGCAAGGATTTAGTTATTTCATCTTGTTTTGATCCACTCCATCCAACCCTCAGTTATAACTTACTCAGCCCAATCTTAATCCTTCATATGTTCCTTATTTATAATTATCCTCTTATAAAGCACACAATGTTTCCACCTCTTTTCTGCATAAATCCTTTTTGGAATTCTATTCCTTATTGCTCTTCCCCCACTGCTCCATCAGTGGTCCTCCCTGAATCCTCTTCAACTTCATGGATGAAGTTGAAGAGCCTATTTAAACATACCACCATGCTTCATAGAAGTGAAAAGCTGAAATTCCTGACTTTATTTTTCCATGGAACTACAATGGGCTTTAAGTACCATATGGGCCCAGCTTAACACACACCACACAGTAGATTTCCCTTCTGTGCCTCACTGCACTTACACATTTATTTAATTCTACCCACTCAGTCAGATTTTTTAAATATAAAGCTGCAGGAAATGCCAGAAGCAGATTTCTATTTGAGGGGACTTTGCCGTAAATCATTGCTCAATAGTTCATTATTATTGAAAGCTTAAGAAAAATGAGAATTAACAAAACAAAAGGGACGGACACCTTAGCATTGTTTTAGAGGCAAAAAAAACTTGGTCAGTTATTGTACCATTTGTTACTATTAACACTCATTCTCATTAATATTAATGCAATGGAGCTTTCTAATAAAAAGCATCCCTAATCTTAAACCACATCTAAGCATTATCTAATCAATAATACAGGTCATTATACAATATAGATTGGCTATGTCCCTGGCCTCCTACTTTTCAATATCTACATGCTCCTTCTTGGTGACATCATCTGCCTACATGGGGTCAACTTCTTGTATGTGCCCAATACCCAACCCTATCTCTCTGCCTCTACCCTCAATTCCAGGACCAATGCTGTCCTGACAGACTGCCTGTCAGACATCAATTCCTCAATGAGAGCTAACTTTGCACAGTTGAATGTCAACAAGACTGAGGCCATCCAAATTGGCCTGCTCCAGCGCCTTCACATCTCAGGCACTAGCAGCATCAGTTCCTGAGGAGGCACAGCAGTAATCCAAGACACTGCAGTCTTGGTGGTCAACAGTAGGCCTAGGAGAGGAAACTGGAGGCATGTATTTTCCCCACTGAGCTAATGTGAAGCCAAAGCTCCAGCTTTGGAGGAGGGTGGTCCTAGCTGGACATGCTCAGGGAAGCCTGTCAGACAGTAATATCAATGTCAAGCTATGTAGATTTAACTGATTGAAGTCCAGACGTACCCCAATTTACACTCTGTAGTTCCCAAGCCTTGGCTCTTGACAACAAACACAAATTCTTCCTGAAATGGAGTTAGCAGGAAAGGCATCTCAATTAATATACAATTCACTTGAACAAATGTTTTGTCAATCACAACGCTAAGTGTAATGTAAACTGCTTTGTTATGGATGGTACTGCATATTAGTTGCATATGTGAAATGCTTTGCACATTTTAAATTGGATGCTTTGTGGGTAAATAACTGTACACATTTATCCCCCAAAATAAAGTCCTATAACTCAGTGGTTAGTGTTCGCCTCGCAAGCGAGCGTCCTCCGATTCCAGGCAGAGCAAAACGTAAGGTAAGTTTCCTTACTCCACACGCCTCTGTTTACATAGAAATAAATAGGAACCCAGTTGTTAGTCCGATTGGTGGATCACTTTTCCAGGCATAATATTTTTTAAAAAAAATAATTAAAGTAATAATTTGGTCACTCAATCCACGTCTATTTCTGGGTCACCGCTAAGTACAATTAGCTGCCGCGTTTAAGAAAATATGCAGTCAATTCACTTTACAGTTTACTGTGAAGCACTTTGGGATGTCTTGAAGATGCAAGGATTCTTCTTGTTATTGTAAATAAATCTCTAAACAAACATGACATATTTCAGCCATAATAAACCCTATTCCAAATAAATATGGCCTGCATCGCAGAACTACCAGAATGACCAGAATGTGCAGTTACTTATGTTAATTTGTTCCACCCCTAATAATTGGCCATATCAGTGTTTGTATTTTACTGGTGGTCGTTATTTACTCCTTCATTTAACTCCTTATTTTGGAATAAATGATGTGGTGATAAGACAGTTCAAACGTACTGTTAGCATCTAGAGTAGCTTTCCATCTGGCAGTCATCAAGCTGTGTAATTACTGACACTCCACACTTCAGCACTACATGCTTCTCATTTCCATCAACACTGGCTGTCTTTATCTTTGTACATCTCCCTTTGTTTCTAATGAGGGAGATGCACACAGTACCACTGTGCCTCTGCCCCTTAAAATGAGCTATGTTAATCCATGTGCTTTTAGGCTGCTGCTGGCACAATATAGTTGCATCTGCTCTCAGCATTGCTACAGAACTGTGAGGTCAAATTTACGTTATTTCGTGAAAGAATTTGTTGGGACTTCCTGTCAAGTCGCAGGAACTCTGTTCTAGATAAAGATTGTTTTGACATATTGCCCTATTACTATTATGTGATATTGCCTCTGTTTGTTTAGTAGTAAGTAGGAACCCGATTGGCAGTTCGCTTTCCAGAGTTAATAATCCCTCCCACAAATAACAATATTAATAATAATAATTTTGTCACTCAATCCACGACTATTTGTGGGACACTGCTGTGTGCAATTAGCTGCCGTGTTTCACCCACATAATGCTCAGTTACTACACTTTATAGTATATTCTATATTCTATATTATCACAAATGTGATAAGGTACCGTATCGAATGCAAGAATTATTATTATTACTATTACTGGAAAGAATCCCTATTTAAATGCGACAGATGTCTTACGAAAGAGGTCCAGCTAAGCATTATTACAAATGCAAACCTTTATCTTTAAGCATCGTTCTTACCACCAACATTTGATTATTAGACAGAGATAGTCTGCTTTGAAACTTTCTCGTTCATTTTATTTCCTACTTTAACCAATCTTCTGTATTTATTTTCTGCAATTAGATAATATTAAAGAATATTACCAATTTTTTTAAAAGAGACCATGGAGTGAATATTAGGATGTGTCAGCTTGGCTCAGTCAGTAGCATTTCTGCCTCCATGAGTCAGAAGGTTGTGGATTCAAGTTCCACTTTGCGACTATGAGTTCTTCATCTTGGCTGACGCTTCTGTGCTTTGTTGGGGCAGGCTTGGAGACATTTTGACATGAAAAGCTTAACATCAAATAAAAGGATTCTTTTTTATTGGTAATAAAAGATTTGACATGTTAACTGACACCACAAATCTATTAAGCAACATTACAATTTTCATCTCCATGTCATCTAAGAGTTCAGCATTAAAATCAGACATCATTCTTTAGTTCCTCTGCTGTGCCTCTACCATTTGCCTCATACAGTTCAGTTAACTTGCATTACACAACCCATTGGCAAGCTGATAACAAGTTCAGAATTGTACGTGGATTTTAGTTACTGTTTTTTGAAGACTGAATATTGCTGCCACCCGTATCTTATATTTGAGCAGAGTCCAGCAGAGGGAGGAAGAAACTGAGTGAGGTGGAACAGAGTGAGAATGATGTTAAGGAATTTGGTGAGAATTGGAACTATTGAGAAAGAGTGAATTCTTTCATTCAGCAGAATAGTGGGAAATCTTTCTTGAGGTAGAGGCAACCTTGTATGTAATCAGGTAAACAAGTCAATCAGTTAATCAGGGGCTTGGTGTTGGGATTAATACATTTGTAGTCCAGTCGAAATTGAGTGCTTTTGTTTCAGCTGTATATAAACGGGAAAGCTTGAGCATGTGAGCAGAGGGGAAGCCATAAGTGGCAACAAAGTGGAGATGGTGAAAGAGTCAAGAGTTGAACCAGGCAAGGGCAGGTCCATGAAGATTGGCTAGGAGGAGATATGGTGTTGGAGGATGGAGTGGTTGCAGTGTCAAAGGCAGCAGTGAGGTCAAGGAGGACAAGGAGGCAGGGAGAGCCCTGATCACAGATGTTTAAAATATTGTTAAGAGACTTTGACTAGGGCTGTCTCTATGCTATATACAGCATAAAGTGGCACATAAGAGATGTAAAGAAAATAGGATCCCACTGTATTAAAGGGACTGTGGCAGCATGGATACAGAACTGGCTGGAAGACAGAAAGTAGAGACTAGTGGTGAATGGTTCTTTTTCTGACTGGAGGAAAGTGCTCAGAGGTGTCCCCCAGGGGTAGGTATTGGGACCACTGCAGTTTTTGATCTATATAAATGTCCTGGAATTGGGTATATGGATTACAATTTATAAGTTAGATGATGATGATGATATGAAGCTAGGAAAAATAGTAAATAATGAGGAAGATAGTAGCAGACAGATGAGCTAGAGCTCTGTAAGAGCTGTAGACTGACTAGTAAAATGCTTAGATATGTGGCAGATGAAGTTTAGTGTGGATAAATGCAAAGTGATGTATTTTGGGAGGAAGAATGAGGAGAGCGAGTCTAAGCTAAATGGTAGAATCTTAAAGCGGGTGAAGGCACATAGAGACCTGGGGGTTCATATAAGTAAATGTTTGAAGGTGGCAGGACTGGTAGACAAAGCAGTTATTTTTTTCAAAGAAAACCATATGGGATACTAGGCTTTATAAATAGTAGCATAGAATTCAAAAGTCAGGAAGTTACGATGAACCTTTATAAAACATTGGTTAGGCCTCAGCTGGAGTACTATGTTCAGTTCTGGGCACCACACTTTAGGAAGGATGTCAAGGCATTGGAGAGGGTTGCTAAGGAGGTTTACCAGGAATGAGGGAATTCAGTTATCCAGAAAGGCTAGAAAAGCTAGGATTATTCTCCTTGGAACAGAGAAGGGTAAGAGGAGACTTATTAAAAGTTTTCAAAATTATCAGGCGATTCGATAGGGCGAACAAGGAGAAACTATTTCCACTGGTGAGTGGATCGGTAACCCAAGGACACTGATTTAAAATAGTTGTTAAAAGAAACAGAGGGGAGTACAGGTTTGCAAAGCTATGGGGAGAGAGTGCGGGGGAGTGGGATTGATTTGGACAGCTCTTTTCAGAGACTTTTTTTTACAGACATGATGGGACGAATGTGCTCCTTCTGTGCTCTATTATTCTATGATTCTGTCGTCCTCAAAAAATGCTGATATTTTTGGATACGATTAATAATCCAATATACTCTATAAATAAGTATAGAATGAAATGCAATTTTTATTTTTTTAATAAACACTTAGAATGACGCCCTTGAGGTACAAATTCTATACACTCCAAAGATCGGTGAAATGTGATTTTATTTTTATTTCCTTGAATAAGTTCCATTCTGTCTCCCGAGTCAGGATGAAAATCATATTTCACTGCCTTCCAAAGCATATTCTATTTATAACACTTGTGTGTTCTTATAATTTGTTTTAGTATTGAGTTTTGTTTTCTCTTTAAAATTAAATTTTAATAGCATCTATACTTTACCATGGAGGCTACTTTAATTGGCTCCAATATTTCACAAAAACTCTTCACCTCTTTCCAGGAGTAATTGGTCAGCATTTTGAAAGACCCCTGTACAGAGGTGAAATGTTAAAATTATATTACCAGATATTATTTGTTCACTGGTTTGGCATGCATGAACAAGAACAGTTTGTGCCTATCATTTTTTTAAGTTTCATTTTTCAAATCTTGAGAACTATTAAATGAGAAATACAGTTTGTTCTCCAGTTCTGTTCAAAAATAAATATAATAATAATATTATTATTATAAACCTTGCATTTGATATAGTGCCTTATCGCATCTTCAAGATATCTCAAAGCGCTTCACAGAATATACTGTAAAGTGAATTGATTGTACATTGGTGAAAACTAATTATGCACAGCAGTGTCCCACAAACAGTTGTGGATTGCCCAAATTATTCTTATTTTATTTAAGAGGGCTCATTAACCCCAGAAAAGTGATCCGTCAATCAGCATATAACTGGATTTCTGTTTACTGCTAGGTAAACAGGGGCATGTGGAGGAAGGAAACTTGCCCAAAGTGTTGCTTTGCCTGGAATCAAGTTCAGGTCCTGTCGCTTGCAAGGCGAGTGCTCTAACCTATAGGTCTCCAGGACTTCTGAACAGAAGGCAAAGTAGCGTACACCAGAGTTGTCAGTGTACGATAAAACAATAGACTGAAAAAATGTAAACCTTACCCAAACAACCAAATTATCACGGTTTTTCACATCACAAATGAGTGAAAAAAAGTAAGCTCTTACACGTGAGATTGGAGGGAACATTCACATTAACAGCCTTAATAATGTGGTCAATGATGTGAGCTTCAATATTGCAATTACAGACCAGATTTAGTCCATTAAATGCAACATATGATTGGGACTTCTGATTTTCAGGATACAGTATATTATTTAGATTTTTAGAGCTTATTTTAGCCATTTCCTAAGCAATTTTAGAGTGTTTATAAACTGGGGGGTTTTCAGGGCAATGGTTAATGTACTGAGAAGACATGCTTGTGTGGATGGGAGAGAGGAACCTTACACATGTTCTGGGCCTCATCGGATGTGCCTAGGCATGAGGAGGGGAGGCGGAGAATGAAGTATGCACAGTTGGCAATGTGGAATGTCACCAAGAGTGAAAGATTTTACTGTGACACTGCGTGACTATGTATCTATGCATTTGTAGGCAAAAACAGCAGCTCATTTGCGCAAAGCATGAAGTTCATAAGCAGCCAGGAAGTGAGTGACCATCTTATTTAATATGAAGAATGAGAATCCTTGCATTTTATATTGCGCTTTGCACATCTTATGGTGACCTGGGTAATAAATCTGTAGCTCAGTGGTAAGCGCACTCGCCTTACAAGTGTGAGAGCTGTGTTCAAATCCAGGCAGATCAGGGCGAAACTGTGGGCAGGTTTCCCTACTCCAAATGCCTAATAATAAAATCCATCCCCAAAAAACCACACAATAATAAAAATTGGTCACTTCAATCCATGACTTTGTGCACAATTGGTTGCTGCGTTTCACCTACAAATATACAGTCAATTCACTTTAGAATACATATTCTGTGAAGCGCTTTGAGACATCGGTTTTGAGTAGTACCATGGGATTGTGAGTGCTCCCAATTGAACCAGGCTGCCACACTTGCATAAGATACTGTAACATTAGAAACATCAAACAGACTAATTCCTCGCAGTAATTCCTCAGTGTTAACCATTCCCTCCGGGCCTTCAGTTTCTCCGCTCCCACCCTATGGAATGCCATCCCTCAGTCCCTCTGTTTCATTTCTTCCCTTTCCTCTTTCAAGGCCGGTTTGAAGACTTTCCTCTTCGATCGTGCCTTTTGTTCCACCCCGAACTCTTTTACCTCCCCTTCGTGTTTCACCCCTTCCCAAACACTCCACTCTCAGCTCGGGTCACACGCCTCCTGTGCAGCGCCTTGGGACGTCCTCCCGACGTGAAAGGCGCTCTATAAATGTAATTTGTTGTTGTTGTTGTTAAAAAAAATAACATTTGTGTTGATCAATGATCTTCAAACTTGATAGAGTCAGTGTTCAGTATTTAAACATGGAATTATTGTACATAAACCACACCAAAAAAAACTAAATTGTTACAATGTTTGCTGGCGCTAATCTCACACGGCTGCTGTACAGAACTTGCAGATAGCTTGACTCAATCTGCAGGTGAAAACTGCCAATTGAAGCACGACTTCTCTAGATGTGCTGAGAAGCATTCAAAGATGCTGAAAGCTCCAGCTTTGCTGCCAACTTCTCAGACTCTGATTTCACCCTCACTGTAACTGAAAACATTGATAGGTGGTTGCTTTAATGGCCGTTATTTTTCCAGTATTCGTGTTTTTTTTTAAGTTGAGGTATACTTTAGGTGTACCAGTAACACAGTGTTTTGATTTCCAAGAGCCATGCTCCTTTTATAATCTATAAATAGTGCACTGTCAGATTCTATGAAATGTGTCCAGCTTTGTTACAGGTTTTTCTCATTTGCTGCATAAGTATTTCCACATTTTCTATGATTTATGATCAATAAGAAATTGTCTTGCTATTCTGGCATATTATTCATTATATTCCGTATGTTGGGATCCGGAAATCTATATGTTCCCAATTCTGACTAAATGGTAATAAGAAACCCCATCCAGGTTGGTCTGACAGTGTTAAGAAGGTGGCAACAGCAACATTGTTATATTACACCAGGCAGTCTTTATTCTAGTTTCTTCATATTAATAATAATAATAATACTTACATTTATATAGCGCTTTCCACGTCTTATTGACGTCCCAAAGCGCTTCACAGAATATAACAACGTCCCAAGGTTGGGGGGGGAGGAAAGTAGGAAAATTGACTGTATATTTGTGGGCGAAACGCGGCAGCCAAATTGCGCACAACAGTGTCTCACAAACAGTCAGAGAAATGGGGCCAGGGGAGGAAGAGGGAAACGAGGGTAAAGGGGGGAGAGGGAGGTGAAGGGCAGAACAATTGGAGAGGAAAGGGGGGGAAGGGAGAGAGGGAGGGAAAGGTGAGTGGGGAACAAAATCAGGGAGAAAGGGGGGCAAGAGGGGAGAGGAGGGAAAGGGGAGGAGAGAAAGGGGGGAGAAGGAGTGAGGGAAGAAAAAGTGGGGGGAGGAAATATTTTGTACTTGTCCTGAAAATAGCTCTACCATGGTATCATTATCAGACTCCGCCATTGTGAACGCCACTGTGAACACGAAAACTCTCTCCTCATCGGCCTTCCCAGCTCCTCCCTTCACAAGCTGCAGATTATTCAGAATTCTGCAGCTTGTGTACTTTCCTGCACCAGGCTCCACGAAAACAACACTCCCACCCTCGCCCGTTCCACTGGCTCCCCATCCCGCAGAGGATCGAATTCAAGATCCTCATTCTCACTTTCAAGGCCATTCACGGCCTTACCCTTTCCTATTTCTCTGACCGGCTGTCTCCCTTTCAGCCTACCCGCCTCCTCTGTTCAGCAGACTCAGGCCTGCTCCGCGACCATCGCACTAACCGCACCACCATCGCTGGCGGGCTTTCTGCCTCTGCTCCCACACTCTGGAGCTCCATCCCACAATCCCTTCACCTCGCTTCCTCCTTTCCTCATTCAAGACCGGTCTCAAGACCTTCCTCTTCGACCGTGCCTTCTGCTGTCCTCCTAACTCTGCCCCCTTTCCTACTCTCCTTCCCATAGCCCTACCCCGACCCTACCACCCCCCCTGTCGGGTCCCAATCCAACTGATCAGTGCCTTGGGACGTCCTCCCGACATGAAAGGAGCTCTATAAATGTAATTTTATTGTTGTTGTTGTGAAGCAATTTGGGACGCTATCTTGCATGAAGGGTACTACATATTTATAAATATATATTTTGCCAGTTATCCTGCTCTCCTTCTCCCTGCCCTGGCCCCTCCCTTTACCCACTTTTCCTGCTTTCTCCCCAACCCCATTTTCGCGACTGTTTGTGGGACAATGTGTGCAATTTGGCTGCCGCATTTCGCCCACAGACATACAGTCAATTTTCCTACTCTCCTTCCCCCTACCCGGACCCCTCCCAACTTGCTACAGTCACTATCTATTCCCCCCTTTCTTCCCTCTTTTCTTCTCCCTACCCTGACCCCTCCCACCATGCTTTGTTCCCTACCTTGGGATGTTGTTGTATTCTGTGAAGTGCTTTGAGATGTCGATAAGATGTGGAAAGCGCTATATAAATTTAAGGATTATTATATTATATTGTATTATATTATATGTATATAAATGCAAGTTGTTGCTGATACTGGTCCCAGCAGTATATCCTATTCCCTACAGCATTCCTATGTTTACTCTTGTATGCTTTAATCCCATTTTTAAACCTTGGAGCAATGCAGAAAATTCACTCATCTGAATACTGAGCTCCTGTTGCTCAGTGGTTAGAGCACTCACTTTCCAAGCATGAGATCTGTGTTCGAATCCAGGCAGATCAGGACGAAATCTTGGGCAAGTTTCCTTACTCCACACGCCTAATAATAATCCGTAAAAAAAAAACCACAATAATAAAAACAGTAGGATGCAAGAATTATTATACACAAAAGCAACAATGGTAACAAATGAGCGCTGACTAGTTACTGCTTTGTTGACCTAGGAGATTAAAAATTGTGCCAATGAGGCTGGTAAAGAAAGGTCTGTGCCATTTGCACCCTAGCTTCTTAAAGCACGTCTTCACAAAGATGGAATGTGTTGGAATTGAAGAAAAGAAACAAAGGTCCTTTCAGTAAATTGCGTTAGTATGGTGCATAGGGGTGGGCTGCTGCGGTTTTCGAAGGTCCTAACCGAGTATTTCCCATTCCTAATTATCCAAACTTTGGCATTGAGGAACTGAACCAATTGAGAAACCCCACAGCTTAGACCGGAATTTTTCAAGCCGTCTGAGTTGTGTCTGAAACTAAAGCCAGACTTAAGCGAACTAACAGTTTCTGTTCGAAGGTGCCCCTATGGCTTTACAGACTCTTATGGATTGGAACACAAGCTGCAGAGTCTATTAAGTCTCTTAATTAACACTGTTTCGCACCCAGTTTGAGCAAGGCTATGTTTCTTTACATCTCGGTCCAATACAGGAACTTCTGGATTGACCGATGTGTGTGAAAGAACTGAAATTACCAAAATGAACAAGCAATTTCTTTGCTTTATTGCATTTACTGAGTGTTGAAAGAAATATGACTTTTCTTAGGTTTATTCTGTATCTACTTCAACATTCTGAGGGTAGAAATAACACTTTCTGAGATCTGACTGGAAAGACTCAAATATGGTCACACACAACAATCACAATGATCTACAAGCAGAATATAAATTCTGATGTTTTTATATCATGCTTTGCTAACTAAGAACAGAGTATCTGTGGGTGCATATAATTCATACATTCAATATAGCATCTTTCACATTGGGAGAATGTCTCAAATCACTTAATAAGATTGATTGTAAAGTGCAGGGACTGCATGTCTTTTGGGTGAATGCGGCAGCCGGTTTGCACAAAGCTATGCCCTACAAATAGCCATAAAGTTAAAAAAAAATGGGGGGATTTTTTGATCCGGACAAGAAAACTTCCTTTACGTTTTGAAAATTGCCATGGGATCTTCAGTCTCCACCTGAATAAACAGACAATACTCTTAGTTAAATATTTTAATCGAAAGACAGCACCTCCAACAACAATCCCCTCCCCACATGGCACTGGAGTGACAGCTTGGATTATATGAGTTCTAGGTCCCAAAGTAGGACTTGAACCCACAATCTTCTAACGCAGAGTGAGAATGCTATGAACTGAGCCAGGCTGATAGCAATTAAAATGCAGCATGTGCAATAACCAATTTGTCTAAATAGAGAGTTCACTGTCCTGCCAAATGCAGCTGCTGCTACATATTTTAACAAGTCTAATCTTAAATCAACAGTTTTTATAAAAAGTCTGCATTGCAGATGTTTGCAGTCCAATGGATATAATAAACTCATGAGAGCAAATGTGTCCCATTGGACAGTGTATTCTGACATTGAGTTTATGGAATAGGCCATTCCTAATGTTTCTTCCAACAATTTTTTTCTACCTGAAAACTCCCAACAAGACCTCAGCATTAATCATAATCCTTGCATTTGATATAACGCCTTATCACGTCTTCGAGATGTCTGAAAGCGCTTCACAGAATACACTGTAAAGTAAATTGACCATATATTGTATGGGCAAAATGCGGCCATCAATTGCACACTGCTGTGTCCCACAAACAGTCATGGATTGAGTGACCAAATTATTATCTGTTTTTATTTTATTGGAGTTGAAACAAAGTCTGGTTTACGCACTTTTCACTTTGGTTCCATCCAGACACTCAAGAACTTGGCTCTTTTACATCCGGCATTAACAGCCACATATATTTAACTGAACTTGGCAGATTTTCTCCATTTTTCCCTCCTCCGTGTTTTATGAGTTGTCACGAATTTACGATTGTTTGGCTTATCTCTGTTGAATGACCTCAGCAGCCTGTTTCTCAATTACTAGAGATTTCAGCTCCCCTGGTCTCTGTTCCATTTTAGCTTTTTCTGCGGTGAGCATTGTTATCACAAACAGTTAAACTCAGAATAACTCGGGCCAACAATAAAACACTAAGAAATCACTCTTCAGTTTCCATGTAATAAGGACATGATATATCAACAATCAGAACGGCTCCTTTTCCAATTGAAGAATTATCTTTGAATTCTGAGTATTGTAATACTCTATTATAAATGAATATTACAATGTTATAAATGTGCACACTGGATTTAAAATAGGTGAAATAATGATTACATTCTAATAAAATAACAACTGGAAACAACTTAATAATTAATTGTGAATAATGTTTAATTTTTATCTTAAAAAATTCAATATTTTTCTTCACAGAACTGAAAACAAACAGTGAACCCTTATCACTCTTTCTCTCTCTCTCTCTTGCTTTCTCTCTCTCTAGATGTTGATCGTCTTGACTTCCTGTTCCAGAGGTGCTTTAAAGCCTCTTCAGATAAGCACTTGCAGCAATCTCTCAACACCAGACAAACTCTTTGATCTAAACATGACCAGGAACTTTCCAAAACACTGATTCAATTGAAGGTGTGAAGGAACTTGGCCTTTGCCATTATTTTAGGGACAATGATCATGGAGCATCTTGAGTTTTAGCGGATTAATAGTAAAATAAGCCTTGCATTTGATATAGCACCCTATCACATCTTTGAGACTTCTTAAAGCACTTCACAGAATATCCTGTAAATTGAATTATTTATATATTTCACAGGCAAAACAAAGCAACCAATTGCACACAGCTGTATCCCAGAAACGGTTGTGAATTGAGTGACCAATTTATTATTATTATTTTTAAAAGGAATTATTAGCTCTGAAAAACAATCTGGCTATCGACTACGACTGGGTTCCTACTTACTGCTGGGTAAACAGAGGCATGTGGAGTAAGGAAACTTGGCCAACGTTTCGCCCTGCCGGGAATCAAACCCAGGTCTCTCGCTTGCGAGGCAAGTACTCTTTAGAAATTTAGAAAACAATGTTTCCCAAACTTCTCCCAGATGTAATGGTGCCATCAGTAATGAATCACCAGTTTTTAACAACCCCTTCCTTACCCAGTGGCTTATCATTTTTTTTGATATTTTAAAATGTGTTTCCGAATCGTGAATATTATTTTCTGAAAGGCTGCACTGAATTTGGAAACATGTGCGTTTGTTTCTGCTCTGCAAAAGAAAAGTCCCAATATTTTCCAGTAAAATGTTACCTTCTGAAACAAGGGGTGTTTGAAGTTTAAAACAAAAACAAAAGTTGCTGGGAAAACTCAGCAGGTCAAACAGCATCCATGGAGAAAGGAAAAAGAGTCAACAAAGTCAACGAAATGTTTGAAGTTTAGTTCTGAAAGCCAGTAAGAGTTTCAGGGAGTATACAGATTGCTCGAGGTGATAAGCCAATTTGTTGAAAGATTTTATGTGAGACAAGAGATACCTGAATTTAAGTCTTTTAAATTTGATGCATTTTCTCACTCAGGCAGACCCTTTTATTGAATATAGAATCTGTAATATGATAATCATCTCATCCATGTTAGTAATAATAATAATCCTTGCATTTAATATAGTGCCTTATCATGTCTTCAAGATGTCCCAAAGTACTTCACAGTATATACTGTAAAGTTCTTCTTGCCACTGAGTATTGGCAGTAATTTGTCAATGGGAGTATCACACCAAACCCAATCGTGCCATCCTACCCTCAACTTCCATACATGCTCACTTTTCTGCAACATAGTGATCAGTAACTGGGACCATGACTTTCATTGCTTCTCAAACTGAGGGATGCAAAGGTCAACAAGTCCTATCTCAGATGAGATCAGAGACATTTCAACTTGCAACTTCTGGGACATGTATGTCTCAGTGATTTATAGAATGGTACCTTTACCAACTAGACTATCAGGTGAACAACATTTTATAGCCAGTGTGTCAAGGACTATAGACAACCGGCGAGGTCAGGCAACTTAAAACACCTTTATTTACAATGGTTCAATTCATGGGAAATGCATAGTTGCTATACTGTTAGATAGACTATATGAGTATTAGAACAACTTTCCCTGTAAATTTAAGCAACAGAGGAACTAGTTAATTGCTGATAATGAGATCACCGTACAACTTATCGATAAAGATAGCAATTGCCTCACTATCCTTTATTACTAAAAACACCATCATCTTTGCATTTTATACAGTGTCTATACTGCTGGGAAGGTCTCAAGGCACTTTACAAGTTTCTGTAAGATGTATGCTGTAGTAACTGTGTATTTGTAATGGGATTCTCTAAGCCAAAACAAATGACTAATATTTGAAGTATCACATCACATTATCTGCAACAAAGCCCAGACTTAACCTTGTGATGCCCACATGTACCTGAATCATCAATCACAGTGATGTTTAAACTCTTACCATCTGAACATTTTCACCTCCAAAATATCACAGTGTATTCTGTGAAGTGATTTAAGACATCTTGAAATGTAATAAGGTGTTATGTCAAATGCAATGATTATTTTTTTTACTATTTCCAAGCACATCCATTGGTCTCAATGGGAATTCATAGATGTTTAGGCTTCTATTGGTTGGAAAGGGTTAATTTAATGATCAGCATCTCAGCTCTTTCTTGGCAAACATTGGAAACAGATGCTTTTTTTTAACCATTAATCTCTTCTAAACAGGGCTGAATGATCAAAGTGAGCACGCTCCTAGTGTTCTGGAGTGACTATTCAGCAATTGCAATCAAGAATCCTGTTTTGCTTAAATCAAGGGCTCAAACAAGTACCAGGTTAATACCAACAGAGATCCTGCTGGTACAGTGTTTACTCAACAAGGTGTACAGATAATCTGTCCCTAAATCATATGTAAAATAAGCACAACAGGAGTTGATTCTGCCCCATACAGTCCACGCAGCTCATTTTGTTCTCTAAGTTTTACAAGTTTGTCCCTGGACACCTATAACTTTCTAATGTGATTTCAAATTATGGTACTGAAGATGTCGAAATTAAATTAGCATTTTGGTTATTAATATGTACCCAGGGACAAATCAGAGGGCATTTCAACCAGGGATCCTGAACAGAACCAGCCATCAGCTTTACCTACATGATAAATTGGAGAGCCCCAAAGAGAATAATGCTGTATCTCCCATCTCCCCTGAAGCACTCCGACAAGACTTATGTCTTTGAATGTGCTTATGTTCACCTCCCCCTTCTCCCTTGCTCTGCATCGAAGCCCACCATTGTGACAAATCCCGAGATGTTATCCTACATGAAGAGGGCTATATTGAGTTATTGCTGTCATTAAATCCAATGAAACAAAGTGAAATGTCCATACGTTTATCGTGTTACATATGGGCAAAATGTGCAGATGATCTTTATAACAATAATACAATCCTTGCATTTGATATATTGTAATATTGCAATATTGGCCAATGCGTTAGCCACAAACCACATGTGGTGAATTGGCAATCCAGATGTGGTGAAATTACAGTTTGGATTATTTAGTCAAATTGAATAATAGACACTGTCATTGGCCGTGTGATCTTAATATTTGCATTTGCATGCCATATGCCCATGTACTTTGACGTTTCTGTGCATTCGTTGGCAAAAAGGTAAGACGAAAAGCAATGCATGCAAACGTTTTTTTTGCTTGTTGTGTGTGCTTGACTTTCTTGGTTATTATTTATTGGTTATCTGGTAAAATGATGTGTAACCCAGGTGAAAATGCCAGATTTCAGTACCATGGAAACATTATTAAGAATAATAATCCTTCCATTTGATATAGTGCTTTTCATGTCTTCTAGATGTCTCAAACAGCTTTAAGGATATACTGTAAAATGAATTGACTGTATATTTGTGGGTGAAACCTGATTTGTAACATTACAGGATTTGAGTGGAAAGAATCCCTGCTTCCAAGATTTGCTGAAGAGCCAGGATAGTTGGTTTGTCAACAGTGGTGCACTGGAATACTGCAGAACCTCTTGGCTCAGGAAGTGGACTACCAAGACCGCCACAGATAATGGGCTCGATGCTGACATTCTGTTGCTGCTCCAAGGAGACCTCACCAACTTCCTCCTCAAGGAGAAACCACAAGTGCAAGTCTCAAATGTGGAAGGAAGTTCAGGACTGTGTGTTCTGAGGAGATGAGTTGACGGGTACTGCCAATAATGGAGACAGGCCTGTCATGCACTGGTTATGGGATAGAAATTAGCTAATGTGTGTGTCTTATCTTGCTCCATAGAAAACAATAATCCTTAAGACCTTAATCAGACTTTGGAAAGTAACTGGTGCCAACACCCTATGTTTACTCAGTACTCCGCAAGTGTGACCACCCAACTTCCTCTTGCTACATGTTGAAATAATATACAAGAAATAGTTTGACATTCCACAGAAGCAAGAAGGGTTGCAGTTCTGTTGAATTTTCCTTTCCATGTTATATGTTTTCTTTACTTCACATCTCTATATGTAGGTAGAGTAGCCCTAGCTGGACAAGTAGCGGGAAACGTGGAACACAGTGTTGACAATGACAAGCTGCACCTATTTAGCTGGTTCAAGCCCAGCAGTACCCCCAAAGCATATCATGAAGTCTCTAAGCCCTTTCTCTTGCCAACCTGTAACAAATACTGTCTGGGATCAATTATGTCGTGGACATGGAGTCCTGTGGCTCAGTGGTTGGAGCACTCGCCTTACAAGCATGAGATCTGTGTTCGAATCCAGATAAGTCAGGTGAAACCTTGGGCAACTTTCCTTACTCCATATGCCTAACAATAATCCCTCAAAAAACAATAATAAAACAAAAAAAAACAATTGGTCATTTAAATCCATGACTATTTGTGAGACACTGCTGTGTGCAATTGGCTGCTGTGTTTCACCCACAAATATAGTCAATTCAGTTTACAGAATATTCTGTGAAGTGCTTTGAGACGTCTAGAAGACATAAAAAGTGCTATATAAAATGCAAGGATTATTATTAATAAGGGTGTTTCCCTTCAAGGAAACAATCCAATCCTAATTACTCTCAAATGGAAACGTTCATGCATATATGAAACTTTCAGGAGTTTGGTTTGAATACTCAAGCATGATATGGAGTGATGGATTTCTGTGTGTCAGATATCAACTGCCAAAAACATATCTCTTTCAATCCTGTGCTGGTGGTGCTGATTCCTATCTTGGTACAATATGTCTATGCCATGTGCCATTCTATGAGTAATATCACAGGACAGTGCTATTTCCAGAGTTAGGAGAGTCAGTGACCCATTGCAATAAAAAGAGTGAAAGGAGGGTTTAGGAAAAAAAAAATTCACTCGGAGTTATTGAGATGTGGAATATCCAGCCAGGTAAGGTTGCTTAGAGACAGAGTCCATTTTAGGTTTCAAGAGAGAAATGGATAAATATTTGACAGATGAACGCGTAAACCAATATGGGGATAGAGTAAGGCAATGGGATTGAAATGAACATCTTGCTCTGCGACCATCAGCAGGCCCAATGGGTGAAATGGTCTCCTTTCTGTGCTACAAATTTCTATTATTCTCTGACAGCTCAGCAGCCTGTCTGCAAGTAGGGAAATCACAAGCATAAATCTCATCTTAACATTCAGTCAGCGCCAATGTTTTTTGAATAAGACCACTAATAATTAAGGATAAACATTGACAAGTACTGTATGGATTTTCAACACTTGGACCATTTTATTATTAATAATATATAATAATAATACTTGCATTTGACATAGCACCTGATCACATCATCAAGAAATCTCATAGCACTTCACTGGATATACTGTAAAGTAGATTGACTGTATTTTGTTGAAGTAGGTGGCAACCAGTTTAGGCACAGCAATGTCCCACAAACAGTGCAGAAGTGAATAACTAATTTAATCCCAGAACACTAGGAGAAACTCCCTTCTCTTAATGAATATTGCCATGGCATTTTTAACATCCATCTGAATATGTAGATTTGTTCTTGGGTTATCATTGTATCTTATCATCTCATCTCCAACAATGCAGCATCTATCCTCCTAGGAGGAGAGATAAGCGGGGTCTGCTTGGAGCTGAATTCAAAGGTTCAAAGGTGACATTCCTTAATAATAATAATAATAATCCTTACATTTGATATAGTGCTTTTCACGTCTTCTAGACGTCTCAAAGCGCCTCACAGCATATACCGTAAAGTGAATTGACGTAAATTTGTGTGCACAGCAGTGTCCCACAAACAGTCATGGATTGAAATGACTCGTTTTTTTTTAGGGATTATTATTAGACGTGTGGAGTAAGGAAACATACCCAAGGTTTCGCCCTGACCTACCTGGATTCGAACACAGGTCTCAGACTTGTAAGTTGAGTGCTCTAACCACTGAGCTACAGGACTCCGCAGGAATCCTTGAAGCATGTCCTCTGCCCTGCATTGCAGAGCCGGGAAGCCGGTTTGCACACTGCAACATTTTATAATTCTTCATTTCTGTACCTAACCAATGCTCCAATCGAGGAGAGCAAATCTAATTGTTTGTTGCCAAAAATGTTCAAGTCCTGCGGAACCCTTTCTCCCCATTTCTCCCTGATTTTGCACCCCCCACCACCTTTCCCTCCCTTTCCCCCTTTACCCCCCTTCTCACCCTGACTTTACCCCACCCCACCTTTCCCTCCCTCTCCCCCACTTACCCTCTTTTCCCCCTTTCTCCCCTGGCCCCATTTCCACGACTGTTTGTGGGACACTGCTGTGCGTAATTTGGCTGCCGCGTTTTGCCCACAAATATACAGTCAATTCTCCTACTCTTCTTCATCCTGCCCCCAACCCTTCCCCCCTAGTCTTGTCCCTACTTGACTATATAGCGCCTTGGGATGTCCTCTCGACATGAAAGGCGCTATATAAATGTAAGTTTGGACTGATTGATTGATCGGTCGGTCGGTCGGTTGGTCGGTTGGTTGATTGAAGCTGGCTTCCAAATTAAGACAGGATTAGAAAGATTTAGGAAATGTGAAATGTTGAGGCAATCCTCTTAAAACCAAGATTTATATCAATTGCAAAGATTATTATTAGTATTGGATGTTGATGATTTCCATTGGCTTTATGAATGTAAGTAGGGGGGATATCATTATATTGGCATCATCTAATGTTGTTCTGAAAGTGGAGGGCTAAACCAATCCAATCTAGTCCCAAAGGTCTTGCATCTAGCATATTGTGGAGGGAGAGAGAGAGAGAGAGGATATTTCATGGGAAAACTAACATTTGACAGAATATTACATTCCAGATAAGGATAATTTGAACAGTTATGTTGCTTCCAGTGCTTAAAACTGTATATGCTGTACTGTAGAAAAGCAAGAGAATTTTTAATTAATTTTTTTATTTAACAAAAAATATTTTTAAATTAATTATAATTAATAAATTTTTAATTAAGTTACTTTCATGAATAGTGTCCAAATAATAATAATAATCTTTGCATTTCATATTGCATCTATTACTTATCACATCTACTATTGAGTCCTGTAGCTCAGTGGTTAGAGAACTTGCCTCACAAGCAAGAGACCTGGATTCAATTCCCGACAGGGAGAAACTTGGGGAAATATTAATACCTCAAACAAAAAAAATACAGTAAAACCTCGATATTCCGGCCCAGTTGGGTCCACTCACCTCCTTGATTGTGGAGTTTGCCGGTATTTAGAAACCTACCTAGAAATGGCTGGGGAAGTTTCACTGTAAACACAGCACTGAAGCCAACAATGGCTGAGTGGCAACCACAGCTCAGGATGGCAGAGTGGCCACGCTAGAAACCATGAGCAGCTGTTCTGAACTTCAGGAGATTTGCCAACATTGGAACAAATCTAATACTGTTGTGTGCCTGGATGTATTTGTATACATCAAGTATAACTAGGAAGCGAAGCACATTTTTTTATATGTATCTAAATCCTATCCGAAAATAGCCTGCAGATGTGCCTGATATAGCACCTTATCATGACGTTGAGATGTTTCAGTGTTTTACAGCATATACTGTAAAGTGATTTGACTGTAAATTTTTTGGGCAAAGCGCAACAGCCAATTGCACATAGCAGTGAACTACAACAGTCATGGATTGAGTGACCAAATTATTATTATTATTTTATTTTGAAGGGAATATTATCCCCGGAGAGCAATAAGCCGATCAGCTAACAAACAGGTTCCTACTCAATGCTAGGTAAATTTGCCTAAAGGTTTGCCCTGCCCGGAAATCTAACCCAGGTCCTCCCACTTGCAAGGCAAGTCCTCTAAACACTACATTATAGGTCTCTACAATTATTGACAATGTTTGCACTAAACTTACAAAATGATCATGAAACCATAGATTCCTTATTGGAAAGATCATAGGCAGCAGTAGCCAATTGCATTGAAAGTCTTGTGGATTGTAGAATGCATAGGTCTACACTTACCTATTTATAGTTAATAGTTTTCAATAACAACAATATGATGTCCTTCATCTGGGGGTGTCTCAGAGTGCTTAACAGTGGTGGACTTGATACTGAACCTTCCCCATGTCCGAGTCCTGACCACTGATTTTCCAACGCCTTGGGACATCCTCCCAAAGTAAAAGGCTCCCTACAAATGTAATTTTGTTGTTGTTCTTATTGAACTGGGAGAGAGGGAAGGTGATCAGAGACACCGTCATAGAGTAAATTCTTCAGATTGGATTTGAAAACAGCAAGGAGGTCAAGACAGGGTTTGAGGCAGTGAGTTTCGGGCATAGTGAAAGCACAGCTTTCATTGGCAGAGTGCAGAGCATGAGGATGTAGAAGTTGAAATTGATCGATTCTGTAGTAGGGAGTCAATGGAGCTTGGGTGATCAGGTGGCGGAGATTGTACAACGTTCAAAGCCATTCTGATTGTGTCTGACAGACAGTACAATCAGCACTTTGATGAGTTCAGTCTTTGGATACATTGGTAGAATCTGTAACATATATAAATAAAGGGAATCCAGTGAATCACTCCAGTGACTGGCAATGTCCAAGATCACTTCTCAGTCGTCAACAAATAAACATTTTAAAAAACTTTATATACGAATCTCCATTCTCTAGAACTCCATCCCCAAAACCCTTTGACTCAAGACTTCCCTCATCTCATTCAAAGTCCATCTCAAGATATACTTCCTCCTCAACTAACACCCTTCAACTTCCACACACCTCCGTTCCCACCCCCACTATTGCCATATCCCCTACTCCCACCCGAGAGCCCATCCAAGAATGTTTGACATCATCCCGATTTGAAAAGTGCTACATAAATGCGAACTATATTGTGTACTTTTTTTCTTCCCCCAATCACCATCCCCGTCTAATTCTAACAAGAGGGGTTGGAGGCCCCCATT
The DNA here is from genome assembly GCA_035084275.1 of Hydrolagus colliei. NCBI lineage: Eukaryota > Metazoa > Chordata > Chondrichthyes > Chimaeriformes > Chimaeridae > Hydrolagus > Hydrolagus colliei. Next base: position 80,528,819 of record CM068742.1, read on the forward strand.
CCCTTTACCCAACTGATTATTCTTTACGATTGAAGCTGAACAAGGGGTGCCTGCTGGCTATATGATTAAATGGGTGAATTCTATTCTTTTCCAGCGCCTTGGGACGTCTTTCTGATGTGAAAGGCGCTATATAAGTGTAATTTTGTTGTTTTAAAGAAGACAAAAGAGTATGGTGAAAGACCAAGGTATTGGGGTTGATGCATTGTAGTGAGCTACAATGGTAGATCCAGCAATAATCTAAGGTCAGTGGGCTAAATAATTTGCTCCTGTGCTATAATTTCCATGACCAAAAATAGATATCATTAATATCTATTCTTATTGTTCACCATAGATGAATCACTATTCAAGCCTACAATACCATTTTGCATCTAGAGTACGCTGGCCAGGACATTTTCTCTGTTCTAATTATGTAATGAGATCTTTAAAGTTCACTTGAATGGTGGAATAAATACAGGTATAATGAGTCAGCCAATAATAAATTCTGTTATCATTGAGAAACTATGAGCGATCAATTGATCCATTCAAATAATAATCCTTGTACAGTACTTGATAAAGTGCCTTATCACATCTTCGAGGTGTCTCAAAGTGCTTCACAGAATATAATGTAAAGTGAATTGATTGTATATTTTTGTGGGCAAAGTGTGGCAGCCAATTATGCACAGCAGTGTCCCACAAACAGTTGCTGATTGAGTGACCAATTTATTGTTTTTTTTGGAAGGAATTATTATCTCCAGAAATATGATCCACCAATCCACTAAACATCCAAGTTCCTACTTACTGCTGGGTAAACAGAGGCATGTGGAGTAAGGAAACTTGCTCAACATCCCACTGGCATCTGAAGCCTCCATTTGACTCAATATTAATATTTGCTAGCAGATAAAAGATTGCTTGCATTTTTATTCTTGAAGGAAAGTGAGTTAAATATTCTGAAGTAGCATGAACTGAGAGCCTCTCTGTACTTACTGCAGAGTATTTGATTTCCAGTCGCTGATATGCAGTGTCACAACGCTCTCTAGTGGCTAATGCATTCATTACGTATGTACAAACGTATGTAGATATGACTCGGCTTCATTTATAGATTAGATTATTGGGGAATATGTGGTGCTCAGTATAATTAATTGCCATATATAGACAGGTTGGAATTAATCTACAACCAGAATTCAAGATGTAGGCAAATCTGTCAGAAACAAAATCATCAGCAGATTATTTTACACTGAGCACTGTAATACATCTGTTACAGTATTTACATGTACTTGGACCTGCAGGAGATGGCACCCTTGCACCCTATGCTGCTTTCAATGACAATAACCATGAAGCTAAGTCTCTGAATAGCAGGACATTGACTTATCCAAGATGTCAGTCCTGCTAGTAAGCAGTCAAAGCCCGACATGCACAAGTCCAAATGTTCCATGGAAATCACCATTGGGAACCACTTGAGGTGAAAATGAAGGGAGGGGAGAGAGAAACAGGGCTTCTTCTCCAATACCCAGGAGAACATTTGATTAGTGAATATAGAATGTAAAACATTCGATGCAATAGATATCAATTGTACCACTAAATTGACTTAATTGTATCAATACAATGCAAAATTATATTTGCCTAACACCTTTCACATTGGGAGGACGTCCCAAGCCACTGAACAGGAATAAAGAAGCATTTGCTCCTACAGCTGTGGAGATTTCATAAGATTGAAAGTGAGGTTTGAGTGAAGAAGGCCCTTTGACTCAATTGATCGCATCAATCCTGCCATTGTACCCATCTCACTGCCCTTCCATTACAATATCAAACAAGTCCATTGCCCTGGCTCCAGACACCCATCCTGTGTCTTATTCCAATCATTAATTGTCCCACTGATTATCCTTAATTTGCTTACATCCCTTAGTTTTACATCCCTGACCCTGTGCCCTATTCTGCTGCCTCGCCATATCTGAAAATATTGTTCTAGATGTACTATTAAAATCCCATTTAAAATTGTACCTCAGCAAGGTTGCTTTTGAAAGATATGTATTTTCAAGGCCGAGGAGTGCTAGTGTATCTAATCGCTGCTCATTCCTATAGCTCATTCCTTATGTTTTGCTGGTGAAACGGTCTGTGTATTAAATGACCATGATCCTATCATAATCTCCCATTATAGAGACTTAATGAAAATATCGCTAATTTTAACACTGGGCACTTGATAGGCGCCATATCACCCATTCCACGGTCACAGGGCACAAGTCACGTCTGACACAGCATTGAAAAAATAATTTCAAAGGCAAAGCCTTTTAATTATCTAACATTTCATCATTTGCTATGATATTATTCCTTTTATTTTATGCAGATAACATCGATATATTTTATATCCTGCATTTTTCCTTCCTGCTATTACTTTTAATTTTCTTTGAAAGGTTTGCTTTTTTTTAAAAAAAACAATTCTGAATACGTATTACTTAATGTTGGACTGTACGCATCTGAAAGCAATCAATAGTTGCTCAGACCCATTACAGAAATTATACTTAATTATGTAACATCAACAGAAATGTAAATAGAGGCCTTGGATTTCAAGGGTAGTTTGACCCTGATAATGCAGTGTTGTGCGGTGGGGATGACCCTGATTAAATGTCGATGGTTTTACAGTTGAAGTATAACATAAAAAAGAATGAAATGGAAATTTCACGTCAGAGTTAGTTACCATTTGCAATGGTCTCTCCATCTAGCGGTTTTCAAAGTGAATTTCCAAAACAAGGACCACAGCTTTCCTTTTATAACTTAGCAATTGGCTAATTAGTTTTCCTTTATTCCTGCCCATCCTTGTTGTTCATGCTGCAAATCCTTCTGAAACCTTTGAAGCAGCTCCTGTTTAAAACTGCTACATGGGGTGCAGTAGTTTATTTTTATCACGTCCTGTTCACCCCACCATTGTGAGGTGAGCTTCCAGCCCTTCTGCCCTCACTCTCTATCATTCTATTCGTGTATTACTGTATACAGTTCTTGGACATGCAGCAGATGCAATCCCCAATCCCCTTGCTACTCTCAACAGCATCAAACATAAAACCCCTTTGTCCATGTTTTGGGTTATTTTTTTCCTCCCCACCCACTTCGGTATTGTCAAGTGCTTTGAGATATCTTCCCAATTTGAAAAGAGCTATATAAATGTGAATTGTATTGTTTGATTCATCATCAACGTCTCAGAGATTTTAACAGTTGTGGAGCTTGTCTCTGAGCTGGGGTGGTGGGGTAGAGAGGTGACTATAAGAATGGTCGAAAAGGAAGGTTTTCAGCTGGAACTTGATAATAATCCCTCGAAAAAATCAATAATAACTTGGCATTCGGAGTTGAGGGAGAGGGAAGATAGCAGGGTGGAGATGTCCAAGAGGAAGGTGGGGGAGCACTTTGTGGGATGGTAGACAAGGAGGATTTTGAGTGAAATGTTTGGGAGGGTGATACAGGGTAAGGTGCTCAAAGAAGAGGAAGGTTCCAAGGACAAAGGGGATAAGCCGAGGTGGTACTGGGAAATGACAGCCACACAGCTACCACAGGAGTTAGGCCGTGGAGTTTGGTGAAAGGTATAGATGGGTGGTGTGGTCTCAATCAGGGGGAAGGTGTTATGTGGGGTGACCAGGTTTCGATGAGAGTGAGGATATCAATGTTTTCCTCGATAGTGAGGTCTTGGATGGAGAATGCTTTCTTGGAGAGTGAGTGGACATTTTGTAGACCGATGTGGTGGGGACAGCTGGTAGTGAAGGAGTGAGGGAGATGAGAATGGGGGGAGAAGTGTGGATTAATGGGGAGGGTGGGTATGTGGGTGAGGGAGGAGAGGTTGGCCCCCAGGGTTGGGGACCGATGGACCTTGCAGCGAGAGTCGGAGATAGGGCAGTCAGGGTGGCTGCTGTTGGACAGCCAGTGGCATCTGCCATGTTGCACATGGTGGAGAATTTGCAGACTGGAGCAGAGGGAGGCTATGGGACGGTCAAGTAGGATAGGAGTCAGGAAAGGCGGTGGGAGAGGAGGGTTGATTGGGAGTAGTGGAGGGTAGGGGACAGGAATGGGAGCATTTTGGGGAAGCAGCTCGGGTCGGTGGCAGCAGCCAAAGTGTGAAACTACACCACCTCCAATGATGGAGCAGAATGTGTGAGGTACAAGCCGGAGGTGCCAGTTGAGCGGAGACATCGGGTGGTGGATTAGGGAGTGGAGAGGGAGGAAGGTGCATGGATGGATTGAATCTGTGAGGATTTGGAAGTCGATCCATTCAGTGATGGGGAGCCAGTGAAACCTTTCAAACTTTTCATCAAACTTTTGTTCCTTGTCGGTTAGCAAATTAGGGCATCAGAATAAACTTCCACCCAGGGAGGCAATGGAGGACGGTTGAGCATTCAAATGCAAGAGGGAATTAGAAAGCTATTTGGAGAAAAATTCATTTGATAAAGATCCTCATACTATTTGCTTAGGTTCTACTGTAGCTTCTTCAGCGCAGCCCCACCTCTTAATAAATAATAAAGATAATGCTTGCATTTGATAAAGTGATGTATCACATCTTCAATGGAATATAATGTAAATTGAATTGAATGTATGTTTTGTGGATGAAACACAGCAGTGTGCTACAAATAGCTATGGATTGAGTAACAATATTACTTGTGTTTTTATTAAAGAATTATTACCCCCAGAAAAGCGATCTGCCAATCGAACTAACAATCGGGTTCCTACTTACTGCTAAGTAAACAGAGACATGTGGAAAAAGGTAACTTGTCTAACATCTTGCCCTGCCTAGGAATCGAACCCAGGTGCTCTCGCTTGCGAGGCCAGTTCTCTAACCACTAAGCTACAGTCCTCCACCTTTTGCAGCAAAGCCAGATGTGCTGTTCTGTGAGCTTTGTTTGGAGTAACCAAGATTAACATTTAAACATGGCAGTTATAGTGGGAAGCCAATGAAATGTACTGTCTGGTTCCAGAAGGGGTACTCATTAGTAACATAAAGTCTTTGCAGAGTCCAATTCTACATGTTTCAGTGAAAGTGAGTGAAAAACAAGATTTTCAGGTTCAAGCTCCAAAAAGTTCCCTTTTCTTTAACTTGTATACTGAAATGGAAATTTGTAGTTGAGCCAGGTTCGCTCTCTGGCACTGATGAGGAGAGGGACTAGTTCTAACAGTGGTTTGGATCCAACCCAGATTCAGATCAAGATTCAACAAGAGACCATCTTTAAACTCACATTGCTCTTCTTTCAAAGGAATAAACTTGTATTTTTACAGCACGTTATCACGATGAAATATCACAAAGCACTTCACAGGTAATTATTGTCAAGTATCGCAATTGTTTTTATAGGCAAGCTCAGCAGTCATTTGTGCCAGCTACTTCTATAAACCGCCATGAAGTGAATGTTGGCCAGGATACCAGAAGGAATTATGTTCCCTTGCAATGTCTTGGGATCTGTAATGTCTACTTGAACAGCCAGATAGATGGGACCTGGACTCTAATGTATTTGAAAAATGGATTTTCAACAATGTAGCAAGTCCCGAGTACTGTGATGAAGTGTCAGGCTAGAATATGAGCATAGGTTCTGACATGAACCATGAACCAACACATTACTGATGCAGAGGTGAGAGTGCTACCAACTGAGCCAAGCAAATGGCTTTTACTTAGGGATCACACTATACCAAAGTTGGAAGTTGAAACTATACTCCATCTTATGTCCCTGAAGGAAATGATTTATTGAAGTTAAAAGAATGTGCTTTGAATTGTGACAAAGGATCAAATAACTGTTTGGGCTGCTCAGATTATTCAGTTCAGTGTGTTTAGTCAGGAGGTGTACAAAGGATAGAAATGTAGGAATCACAACCTGAATTTATAAATATGTAGTCCTGAGTTCTACAATCTAGTGTGTCCAGAATGAGATCAGAACGAGTGTACTACCCGTCTAGTATAATAATATTAATCCTTGTATTGGATATAGTGCCTTATCATATCTTTGAAACATCTCCAAGTGCATCACAGAATACACTGTAAAGCGTAGTGACTGTATATTTTGTGGGTGAAACCACGGGTCTGCAGTTTACTGGGGTTATCTACAAACCTGCGGTGTATCCCATAACAAGGTCAAAGTATATCCTGTTTCTCACAAATGGCAAAAACCCATCTTGAAGACCACAAAAATCTCAACATAAAAAAAATGCAGAAAGTATGCTGTGTACCGATTGTAATATTGTTTCAGGCCCCTTGGTGTAATGCTTGCTTTATAGCACATTCCAGGCTCAGTATTATCCACTACCTTTACTTCTGCAAAAGTTTCCCTCTTTTCCTTCTCCACACTTAATTCAGTTCAGAGGGTCAATTGCCCCATGGATAGCCAACAAATCATAAATTACTGACATAGAGTTGAAATCAACAAATGTGTCTCAAATGTGAGAGTAATACCAACTGAGCTAGGCTAATTTTAGGTAGGAATAAGATCATAAAATAAGTAATGCTGGTCAAAAAAAGGTCCATCTAGTGTGAACATGTCAAATTGATTTAGTTGCTCCTCATAGTCCAGTCCTTCCATTCCCTCAATCATTTTGGTTACCCTCCTCTATCTTTTCGATTTCTCCAATATCCTTTTTGTACTGCAGTGATCAGAACTATTCACAGTACTCTAAGTATGGTCTCAACAATGATTTATAATATAATAATAATTATATACAATAATCCTTACATTTGATATAGCGCCTTATCAGGTCTTCTAGATGGTCTTCACAAGAGAAGATGCAGCCAATATCACAGTATTGGAGGAGAGCATGGTAGAAATGGATAAAATAAGCATAACCAGAGGGGAAGTACTAAAAAGGGTGATGGCACTCAAGGTAGATAAGTCGCCCGGTCCGAATGGGATTCATCCTAGGTTACTAAGGGAAGTACGGGAGCAAATAGCGGAGACTCTGGCCACAAACTTTCAATCTTCCTTGGACACAGGGGTGGTACCAGAGGACTGGAGGGTTGCTAATGTTATTCCCCTGTACAAAAAGGGGCAAAAGGACAAACCTGGGAACTACAGGCCAGTCAGTCTAACGTCAGTAGTGGGCAAACTTCTAGTCTATAATCAGGGACAAGATAGATCTTTACTTAGAAAGATATAGGCTAATAAAGGACAGCCAGCATGGATTTGTTAAATGCAAACAAATCCATGCTTACAAATCTGATAGAATTTTTCAACGATGTAACAGAATGGGTGGACGAGGGCAGCGCAGTTGATGTCGTTTATATGGACTTTCAAAAGGCATTTGACAAAGTGCCGCATGAGAGACATTTTAGGAAAATAGAGGCCCACGGCGTTAAAGGGACAGTGGTAGCGTGGATCCACAACTGGCTGCGAGACAGAAAACAGAGTTGTGGTGAGTGGCTGCTTTTCAGACTGGAGGGAAGTGTGCAGTGGTGTCCCCCAGGGAGTTTTGGAACCACTGCTCTTTTTAATATACATTAATGATTTGGATTTGGGTTTAGGAAGTACGGTTTCCAAATTTGCAGATGATACTAAGTTAGGGAGAATAATAAATAATGAGGAGAATAGTAGCCATTTCCAAGAGGATATAGATAAAATGATAAAGTGGGCAGACACGTGGCAGATGAAGTTTAATACAGAAAAGTGTGAGGTGATATACTTTGGGAGAAGAAATGAGGGGAGGCAATATAGGCTAGATAGTACAATTTTAAAGGGTGTGAAGGAACAGAGAGACCTGGGGATTTGTGTTAGTGACTCTTTGAAAGTGGCAGAACAGGTAGACAAAGCCGTTAAGAAGGCATATGGGATACTAGGCTTTATAAATAAGGGTATAGAATACAAAAGTCAGGAAGTGCTGATTAACCTCTATAAGACTTTGGTTAGGCCTCATAGAATCATAGAATCATAGAATTTTACGGCACAAAAGGAGGCCATTCGGCCCATCTAGTCTGTGCCGGCTCTTTGAAAAGAGCGATTCAATCCCACTGCCCTGTCCGCTCCCCATAGCCTAATAGACCCGTTCTCCCTAAATAAAGATCTAATTCCCTTGTAAAAGTTGTTATCGAATCAGCCTCCACCACCTTTTCAGGCAATGCATTCCAGATTCGAACAACTCGCTGAGTGAAAAAATTTCTCCTCAGCTGCCCTCTACTTCGCCTTGAAACTATTTTAAATCTGTGACCACGAGTCACAGATTCACCCACGAGTGGAAATAGTTTTTCTCTATTTGCCCTGTCGAAACCCCTCATGATCTTATAAACCTCTATTAGGTCTCCCCTCAATCTTCTCTGCTCCAGAGAGAATAACCCTAGCCTATCTAGCCTCTCCTCATAGCTGAAGTCCCTCAATCCTGGCACCATCCTAGTAAATCTTCGTTGTACCCTTTCCAATGCCTTCACATCCTTTCTGTAGTGTGGTGACCAGAATTGAACACAGTATTCCAGCTGAGGCCTCACCAAAGTCCTATAGAGGTTAGTCAGCACTTCCTGACTTTTGTACTCTATACCCCTATTTATAAAGCCTAGTATCCCATATGCCTTCTTAACAGCCTTGTCTACCTGTCCTGCCACCTTCAACGAGTCACTAACACAAATCCCCAGGTCTCTCTGTTCCTTTACACCATTTAAAATTGTACTATCTAGCCTATATTGCCTCCCTTCATTTCTTCTCCCAAAATGCATCACCTCACACTTCTCTGCATTAAACTTCATCTGCCATGTGTCTGCCCACTTTACCAATTTGTCTATATCCTCTTGCAGATGGCTACTATCCTCCTCACTGTTTACTATTCTCCCTAACTTAGTGTCATCTGCAAACTTGGAAACTGTACTCCGTACACCCAAGTCCAGATCATTGATGTAGATTACAAACAGCAATGGTCCCAAAACTGATCCCTGTGGCACACCACTGCTCACTTCTCTCCAATCTGAAAAACAGCCGCTCACTACAACTCTCTGCTTTCTGTCTCGCAGCCAGTTGTGGATCCACGCTGCCACTGTCCCTTTTACGCCATGGGCCTTTAATTTCATAATAAATCTCTCATGTTGCACTTTGTCAAATGCCTTTTGAAAGTCCATGTAAACTACATCAACTGCGCTACCATTATCCACCCATCAGCTGGAGTACTGTGTACAATTCTGGTCACCACACTTTAGGAAGGATATTAAGGCATTGGAAAGGTGCAGAGGAGATTTACTAGGATGGTACCTGGAATGAGGGACTTCAGCTACAAGGAAAGGCTGGGTAGGCTAGGCTTATTCTCTCTAGAACAAAGAAGATTGAGAGGAGACCTAATAGAGGTTTATAAGATTATGAGAGGTTTCGACAGGGTGAATAGGAAAAGACTGTTTTCACTGATGGGCAAATCAGTGACTCATGGTCACAGATTTAAAATAGTTTCAAAACGAAGCAGAGGGGAGCTGAGGAGAAATTTTTTCACTCAGCGAGTTCTTCGAATCTGGAATGCATTTCCTGAAAAGGTGGTGGAGGCAGATTCCATAACAGCTTTTAAAGGGGAAGTAGATCTTTATTTAGATCTGTTAGGTTATGGGGAGAGAGCTGGGCAGTGGGATTGAGTTGCTCTGTTCAAAGAGCTGGCACAGACTAGAGGGCCGAATCGCCTCCTTTTGTGCTGTATAATTCTATGATTCTATGCCTCAAAGCGTTTGACAGAATATAAAGAGAATCGACTGTATATTTTATGGGTAAAATGCGGCGGCCAATTTGCGTAGCAGTGTCTTACAAACTGCCATGGATTGACTGACCAAGTTATTTTTATTTCCTTTTTTCTTTTGAAGGGATTACTACCGCCTGAAAATGCGATCTGCCAATTGATTAACTAGGATTTCTACTTACTTCTAGGTAAATAGATGTGTGTGGAATGAGGACACTTGCCCAACATTTCACCCTGCCCAGGAATCAAACCGAGGTCCTCTCGCTTGTGATGCAAGCGCTCTAACCACTAAGATTCTGAACTCCACATCCTCCCAATGTGAAAGGAACTATATAAACTTTAATTAGTAATTAGCTGCTGCAGAGGAAAACATTGGAAAATGTTCCCTTCTCTTTCTGAGAGTTATCTGAGCAATACACATGGTAGATGTTAAAGGGAAAAGCCATGTTCCTTTAATCCCTCTTGGAACCAGTTCTCAGCATCCATATCACATCTACAGGAAAACCACTTTGACATTGAATGCTTTCAACATACAAGGGTTTAATTTGCATCATCTCTTAAACGGATTTCTTAATAAGGAATTTGAATCACACAAATTGGGAATCCTCTGGTAACTGGAAGTACATCCTGCCCACTGACCCACAAGGGCTCTGCTCAGAGGCAATGTATTCCTAGAGGGGATTTCCTGCAAGTCAATGGGAATTTTAATAGTGGATTATGGAATCCTGTTAAGAAATACCACAGTGGGATTAAGTGTATGCTTTTGGACCTTACAGCCTTCCGTCACCAGCTGTCTTTATGCTTGCTTATAGATAGACTAAAAAAAACACAAATATCCACCTAGCTCATTTGGTAGCCTTTCTCCTCCGTGTTTAAGCCACATGTCGAGACTGTGGTTTCATAGTCTGGACTGACATTCTCGTGCAAGGGAAGTTGCAATGTTGTCAGAGATGCTATCCTTTGAAAGAAACATTACATTGAAGGTCCTGTCTGTTTGTTCAGATGGATGTTACAGGACCCAAGGCACTGTTCAAAAAGAGAAGGGAATTTTTTTTCACATTTTTTTCTCTGCAGCCACTATTCACTAATTATAAATTAACATTTATATAGTATTTTTCACATTGGGAGTATATCTCAGATGAACCTTGAAGAAGGTGAGGAGAAGGGCAAAGAGAAGGAATTCCAGGAAGAAGTCCCAGAGATTAGGGGACAGATATGCTGGAAGCCCATGCTGGTGGGACAAGGGCACTGAAGCAGGCCAGTTCCTGCCAAGTGGAGGGAGTGGATGGGCTAATAGAGTTTAAGAAAGTTGCAGAGGTCGGCTGGGGCTGTGGAGTCATATAAAAATTAGGACAAGGATCTTGAACCAGAATCTCCAGGAGATGGAGTGATGTAGATTTGAATGACCATGGGGCTGAAAGGCCTGTGCAGCCTAGTGGGGGACAGGACACAAGGAGCATAATTCTGAGTGGGCTGCAGATTGTAGAGGGAAGGAGGAGCTGTCCAGCAAATAGAGAGTTGGTGTAATCAAACTTGGACCTGATGAACTAATGGGAATAATTGAGAAAAGCTTCACTTTGAAAGCTTACTTTATTAATAATAATAATAATCTTTGAATTTGATATTGTGCTTTTCACATCTTATCAACGTCTCAAAGCGCTTCACAGAATATACTGTAAAGTGAATTGTCTGTATATTTGTGGGCAAAACGCAGCAACCAATTGCGCACAGTAGCATCCCACAAACTATCATGGATTGGAATGACCAATTTTTATTACTGTGTTTGTTTTTTTGGATGGATTATTATTAGGCTTGTGGAGTAAGGAAACTTGCCCAAGGTTTCGCCCTGCCCTGCCTGGATTTGAACACAGATCTCACACTTCTAAGGCAAGTGCTCTAACCACTGAGCTACAGGACTCCACGAGAACCCTTTAAACTAAACTGAAGTGGATGCTCATCAATCACCACAACAACAAAATTACATTTGAAGAGCACCTTTCATGTTGGGAGGACATTCCAAGGTGATGAAGTGTATCAGGACCAATGCATTAAATTGCTCACAGAATTTAGCAGAGTACAGCTGCTTTGGGTCTAAATATAATCTTTATGCTTAAATTTTTACTGTGTTTTAAATGTAATTTCTCCCCCCCACCTCCCCCTGCCCTCTCCATTACCCAGTCTGGGCAAACACCAATTTCAGGATAAACAGCAAAGGAAGAACTGGATCAGTGTTTGTAAAGAAAAAATGACCTGGGAATAGAAGTGAACAGCGGATTAGCACAATTACAGGTTGAGAGCAGTCAAGTGAGTGAATTGTGCCAAAAAAACTCATTAATGACAAAATAAACTTTCTGATAAGCCTTGCCTTTTTTCAAACAAATAAAAAAGCAAAGAAAATGAACTTGCGGGGTATGGTGGGTGGTGGTGGTGATTATGGGGGGAAGGGAAGAAAAGAAAAGTAAAGATTCAACTCAAAAATATAAGACTTGATTCTGGCCAGAACTACTAATGTGTCTTTCCAAGATAAACAATGTGCTCGCAGACTGAGTGTATTGGAGGAGCTTAGACTTTCATTCTAAGTGGATAGTAATTTAATTATTATGGGAGCGTTTTGCATTTGGTTACATGATAAATGAATTGGGACAGTGGGATTTTCTTTTGCTATAACTGAGCGCTTTGGCGATGGGTGAGTTCATTAGAATCGGGCTCCATTGTGTGCATCTGACACACTTGGCTTGGCTCTGTCACAGTCCTGTGGAAATTTTGCTTAAGAGTCCATATATCTGATGTCAGGCTTCATCCAAGTCTGTGCTCAGCTCTCTTCAGCTGCTAATAAAAGACAAATTGTGTTTTAAAAGTTGGCTTACATCCCTCACCAGCAATAATAAATAAATCAGCGCTGTAAAAATGTTAGTAAGCTCACAGTTTTTTGGGGGGTTTTCTCGTCCCCGTGGAGAATCTAATAAAAACAGAAAGTTTTACTACCATTTTGACTTTCAAAATCCCTCACTTTCCACCTTTCTTTCTTCACAATTAGATTTCAAGTGGGACATTCTCCTCATTCTGTCCTTGTACCTGAAGGGAGCTCCAATTTCACATGGCTCCTGTTTCCTTTGGTGATTATTGAGTAAATTCAGTCTCTGTTTGCAACATTGCAATTGGCACACCAACCACACAGAGGTCTTGCTGCAAAAGGCAGGACAAAGTTCTACGCAGCACGTAGAACAACACACAGAACATATATATATATATATAATGACTGCCCCAGGTTTCAGAAACCCCTGTTAAAGCCAGTGTCACATACATTGTCTGTCTGACTAGCTTCTCCTTGGCTTGCTTTGCACGGTCCAATAAATTCTGAGCCCAAATGCTGCAAACCGAGTCCAAACATTTTATGCCATCGATGGTTGGAAGTTTATTGTGCTTATAAATCTCCAAATTTAAGGAAGTGCGCGAAACAAAATGCAACGTGTCTCACAGCTGATGCCTCCTCTCTCTCTCTCTCTCTCTCTCTCTCTCTCACTTTCTCCTCCCCATGATAATTTCATCAATAAAGAGTGAAAAATGTGACATTTCAAAAAGCATATTACAGTACAATCTGATTGCAAATCTCAGATAATTGGAAACTATGTATGGATGTTAATACTTACTTTATTTTCCCAATCCCAGAGTCAGTCATCAACGTGAGCTGGGACTCTGATTGAGTTAAATTGGTATGTTGCAAAGCTGTACTTAATAATAATAATAATAATACTTGTGTTTGATATAGCACTTTTCACGTAATCTAGATGTCTCAAAGCACTTCATAGAATATAATGTAAAGTGAATTGACTGTATATTTGTGAGTGAAACACGGCAGCCAATTGCGCACAGCAGTGTCCCACAAACAGTCATGGGTTAAGTGACCAAATTAATATAGGTTTTTTTGGATGAATTATTGTTAGCCGTGTGGAGTAAGGAAACTCGCCTAAGGTTTCGCCCTGACCTGCCTGGATTCAAAACACAGGTGTCACGCTTGTAAAGTGCTCTAACCACTGAGCTACAAGCCACAGGGATCGGTGATCAGTTGGGCCAACAGAAAATTGCTGAAATGTTTGCCTCAAATTGCAATTGAAATATGGCACATTCTGTGGAAAAATTGTAGAGATTTGATGGGTATTACTGACAGGTACATTTTACTGCCAACCTAAAGTTTTTTCTCTTTATTGATCAAAAAACTAAAAGCGAAGAAATTATACGTATTTATTATGTAGTTTATTTAAATTACACACACTTAGAGACAGAGACACACATTCAGAGTGAGACACACAGACTATCAGAGTCAGAGAGAGAGTCTCAGACACACACACACTCAGAGAGAGTGACACAACACTCAAAGGTAGAGACATACACACGCATACTCAGAGATACACACTCTTACAGAGAGAGGGAAACACATTCACAGACAGAGACACACAGATTCACAGACAGAGAGAGAGACACACACACACACAAAGACACTCAGAGACACAAAGACACACACTCACAGAGCATGCACACAAAATTACAGAGAGACACACTCACAAACATAAGCATAAGGTACTTGTAGAGGAGGGATGTGTGTGTAGAGAAGGGGTATTTGTGTAGTGAAGGGGTGTATGTGTAGTGGAGGGTGTGTGCAAAGAGGTGTGTGTATAACGGATTGCAAAGAAAGATTGTGGCCACATTTTCTTTTGGACCGGGTCATCGGGGATGGACTGGCAGGTGCCAAGTGATTAGTACCTCAGAACCTGACATTCGAGTGTGTGACAACTCAGCCCAGTCCATCATCACCTGGATTGCATCAATCAACACTACCCCACTCCCTCAACCTCCCCACACACACACAGTCTCACACCCACAGTGAGTGAGCCAAAACAGTGGGCAGTGCTTGAATCCAACTACTGAATGGAAATCAAGAGTGGTGTGTTTACACCGCAAATCATTTAAGTTATTGTCTGAAATTTTCTCTGGAACCACGACTGTAGATCTTCTATATCATTGTCATTCCCTTGTTAATTTGTCGATGGGTCATTCAGTGTACCACTTACAGCTCAATCCCAAACTGCTGTTTCACTGTCCAGAGGATTATGTGTTTCTTTCCAAAGTACATATCAACCATTGTCAATATTAGCACTTCCTTGGTAATCTCTTAAGTGCCTGAGCCAGAAATAACTTGGCACTTACTATGTATTTGGGGTTTAATCCTATTTCCATGCAAGTAGTCTTTTTGGTATTATTTAAATAGTCTCGCCAGCTTTCTGTTTAGCATTGATTGAGAAATTGTTTAAGAGCTTTGTCGTCTGGCTGAACGAATGCTTTAAGGAGCAGTTAAGAGTAGATAGGGCCCGTTTGAAATGGGTCTGTTTCCACTGCCCCAAATCCACATAATAAATTATGTTTGATCAACTGCTATGAGCTGTTGCCAATCATTTAGTGCCTGATGCCCAAAGCATGCTGCCCATTCTAAACATCCGTATCTCAACATGCGTATAACATGGAAATATCTCAAGGGATTTCACAGTAATTTACTGTCACATGTTGTGACTTTCTTGTAATCGACCATGACAGCTATTTTGCACACATCAAAGTTCCACATACAACAACAACAACAAAATTATACTTGTATAGCGCCTTTCATGTCAGGAGGACGTCCCAAGGCACTGGACAATCACTGCTTCAGACCCGAGCTGAGGACGGGGGGGAGGGAAGAGAGGGATTAGGAGTTGGGAACGGTAAAAGACATGGGCTGCAGAGTTCTGGATTATCTGCAGTCTATGGAGGGAGCAATTGGGAAGGCCGACAAGCAGGGCATTTGCATAGTCGAGCCGGGATGTATTGAAAGCGTGAATGAGGGTTTCAGCAGCTTTGGGGGTGAGGTAGTGGCGGAGTCGGGCAATGTTGCAGAAATGGGGAGAGGCAGAGCAAGTCATTGCTTGAATGCGGGGGAGGAAAGACAGTTGAGGATCAAACAAGATACCTCCTGACTGGCTTGGTGAGATTGAGTGTGCAACCATGGAGGTTGATGCTGCCAGTGCCTAATGCATGAAGGAGCTGGCACGAGCTAATCAATGGGACCTCTGTCTTGTTGACATTCAACTGTAGAAAGTTAGCTCTCATCCAGGACTTGATGTCTGACAGACAGTTTGTGAAGATAGTGATAGTCCTGGAGATGAGGGTAGAGGCAGAGAGATAGAGTTGAGTGTCATCCGCATACATGTGGAAATGAACCCCATGTCTACGGATGATATCATCAAGTGGGAGTATGTAGATGTTGAAAAGTAAGGGGCCAAGGACAGAGCCTTAGGAATGCCACAGGTGACAGTACAGGGCCTGGAAGAGAAACCGTTGATGGCGACAAAGTGTAGGCGAACTGTAGGCGATGAGAGAGAGGTAGGGTTAGCTAATGCTAACCCTAACCCTAACACTAATCCTAACCCTAAACCTAACCCTAACACTAAGGATGGAAATGTTCGGATTAACAAACCTTATTTTCAGACTATCAAGCGGTAACCACGGTAACCGCGCCGGGTATAGGAAATTTGTGTGTTCGGACTATCGAACGTTCGGACTATCGAACGTTCAGACTATCGAGTGCCCTCCGATTTATCTGGGGAATTGTTAGCCAGGACACACTCGGGGGAATTCCCCTATCTCTTGTCAAGGAAGTTCTGAACTGAAGTAACATCCTAAACTATGAACTCAAAGGCCTGGCATAGGCCTTTAATCCATTCTCTTGTGGCCCACAGATAAAAGCGCTACTTTTTAAGCCAAGCTGATGCTGCCTAAACTCTGGGAAAGATGTTCAGTTGAGAGTTGGCATGAAGCCTGCTCATTGAGATCTAAGCTTTGTGGAGGCATGCAGGTAGTCGTGGAATGGTAATAATAATAATCCATGCATTTGATATAGCACCTCATCATGTCTTCACTTTCATACAGTCAATTCTCTTTACAGTCTATTCTGTGAAGCGCTTTGAGACATCTAGAAGACATGAAAAGCGCTATATCAAATAAAAAGATTATTATTATTATATTTAATCTGATGAAGTGATTTAGACATTGCCTCAACGTGAAAGCCATAATATTACAGGCATGGATTAGTATTTATTACTATTATTATTATGAAATAGATGGTACTCATAATCATGATGATGAGCTCTGCATGTTTCAAGACTGTCGGCTCACCATCCCACCCACTTCACCCAACCCACACAAAAAAGACATTAGGATCTACTGTTTCAGGATAATATTTTTATATATTTCAGTATTCTGGGCTCAACCATCTTTCTTAGTAACCTCTTCCAGTCATTAATTGCCTCCTTGGGAAAAAAAATACTTCCTGGTGTCTATCTTGAAATTGCTTTTTGCAATTGTAAACCTATTTTCTCTTGTTCTTCTATCTCAGCACATTACAATATTGTCCTGGGCTTATTTTGTAATCCCATTTAAAATTTTATGTACAAGATCCTCTTTGAGACAATTCCTTCTACACGCAGCAGGAAGCTTGCCAGACAATGCTTTTAATGGCAAGCTGTAGGCTTTTAGCTGTTCAAATTCCAGCAGTACCCTAATGCCCCCAAGCTTTGGCTCTTACCAACCTGCACCTAATACTCTACAGAATTAAGTAAGCTATACAATACATATTTAGATTTATACGGCACATTTCAGGCAGGGAGGATGTTGCAAAGTGCCAAACAATCCTGGTGTAGCTGGGGTGGAGAAGGGAAAGTTACCTGAAAGCACGGCCAAAGAGGTAAGTAGGTCTTGAGACAGACCTTAAAGAGTTGAGACAGATCTTGAATGAGGTGTCAGAGAGATTCTGGGATGGAGTTCCTACTACCCCCTACAATCTATACCTGTGAGCATATTACCTCCTTCCTTATCCAGCTCCACTTGCTCCCCAGTTCAAATTTCTCCTCCTTTTAAAGCTATGCACGGTCTTACCCTACTCTATCTCTGTGACAAAATCTACCAACCGGCCACTTCCTTTATTCAGCAGGCACTCAACTGCTTTATGTACCCCACCCTACCCGCCCCACTATCGGGGGTCCAGCCTTCAGCATTTCTGCCACCACTCTCTGGAACCCCATCTCAGAGTGTGGTGTGGGTGAAACGCAGCAACCAATTGCGCACAGCAATGTCCCACAAACATTCATGGATTGAAGTGACCAATTTTTTTTCAGGGATTATTATTAGGCGTGTGGAGCAAGGAAACTTGCCTAAGGTTTCACTCTGCCTGGAATTGAACCCAGGTCTCTAGCTTTCCTTGTAAAAAAAAGTACCATGGTAATGGTGGTAATACCATGGTAGTACCACCATAACCATGGTACTTTTTTACAAGGGTTGTAAGGCGGGTGCTCTAACCACTGAGCTACAGGACTCCAAATTCACCTCCATTCACCTACAAACACATCA
This sequence comes from Hydrolagus colliei, assembly GCA_035084275.1. NCBI lineage: Eukaryota > Metazoa > Chordata > Chondrichthyes > Chimaeriformes > Chimaeridae > Hydrolagus > Hydrolagus colliei. The sequence continues at coordinate 80,546,873 of CM068742.1, forward strand.
TCACTACACTTTAGAGTAGATTCTGCAAAATGTTTTGGATGTGTTCCTGACATGAAAGGCAGTATAAAATTCACCGATTAGTTTATGATTATTGATTTCCCCAAAGTTCCTGAAAGTTGACACAAATCTGCCATACTTAAATCTCACCACAGGGTGGCATTGAAAAGAATCAGAGAAGTTGAAATTACTGCACTATAAATTAAACTGATGAATCAAACAGTATATATGCTCCATGATGATAACATAATGTAGGAAAGCAAGGAACAAGATAAAGGACATTCATACATGCAGTGAATTAAATGAATGCAAAAAGCAATTTCAAGATAGACACCAGGAAGCTTTTTTTCCCAAGGAGGCAATTAACAACTGGAAGAGGTTACTAAGAAAGATGGTTGAGCCCAGAATACTGAAATCTATAAAAATATTATCCTGAAACAGTAGATCCTAATGTCTTTTTTGTGTGGGTTGGGCGAGGGGGTGGGACATTGAGCCGACGGTCTTGAAACATGGCAAATTTAATTAACCGCAGCAAACCACAATCATATTTCTCAGAGTAATATTTTCAGGTTCAGGTCCATTACCTTAATAATTGTGAAAAATGTGAATTGCTGTTTTGCAGTTGCTGTAGTTAAGGCTTGTTCAGCCTTAAAACTATTAATGACTTGCATTTATAAAGTGCCCCTAATGCAGGATAGCGTCCCAGAGCGCTTGACAGTGGCGGAGTGTGACGCCAAGCCAGAGGAAGTGGGAGGTGATAGACAGAGAGATAGAGGAAGGCCGTTCCGGAGTTTAAAACTGTCTTTGGACTATTTAACCATGGACTGAACCCCAGTGACGAATTGAATAAAATTTGGACAAGGAAGCTGGGTTTGTGGTTGAACCATTATACCTAACGCAACTGTTAATAAGGATTATTATGTCGTCACCACGTTTCAAAGTTGTTTCACAGGATGCAAAGTGTAGTAACTGTGTCAGAGATTGCGGCAGCCAATTTGCACGATTTGCCTATCCCCTCCGCTCAGCGGGCTCCGATCTGCTCCACGTCCCCCTGACCCACCCGCCCCACCATCGGCGGACAAGCCTTCAGCCACTGTGCCCCCAACCTCTGGAACTCCATCCCACAGTCCCCACCCCTCGCCTCCTCCCTGGCCTCCTTCAAGTCCCACCTCAAGACCCTCCTCTTTGATGGTACCATTGGTCACCCAAAATTCCCCCCTTTCCCTCCACCCACCAAGTCCCCGACCCCAGCTCGGGTCTGACAAAATGACTGTCCAGCACCTTGGGACGTCCTCCTAACGTGGAAGGCGCTATACAAGTGTAATTTTGTTGTTGTTTATCAGTCGATCACCACCTCCCCCTCAGCCCCTCCCCCTCGGCCCCTCCCCCTCTCGGCCCCTCCCCCTCAGCCCCTCCCCCTCAGCCCCTCCCTCCCCCTCAGCCCCTCCCCGTCCCCCCCTCCCCCCCTCCCCCTCAGCCCCTCCCCCTCAGCCCCTCCCCCCCTCCCCCTCCCCCCCTCCCCCCCTCCCCCTCCGCCCCACCCCCTCAGCCCCTCCCCCTCCCCCTCCCCCCCTCCCCCCCTCCCCCTCAGCCCCTTCCCCTCCGCCCCTCCCCCTGCCCTATGACCCTCTGTCTCTGTATCACATACCCCCCGGGTGTTTGTGAGGCTGTGCGGTCTCCCTCAGTGTGTGTCTGTGTCTCTGCGTCCATGGCTTTCCTGACCCGGCGGCTGCTCCCCTCCCTGGGCCGCTCTTCCCGGGCTCTCAGCCTCCAACATGTCACCGTCATCGGCGCCGGGCTGATGGGGGCCGGGATCACCCAGGTGAGGAGAGAGGCCGGTGGGGGGGGGGAGAGGCCGGGAGGGGGGGCGGGGAGAGGGGGTGGTGGGGAGAGTCGGCAGCAGTCACTAACACAGCGAGGCCTCGGGCCCACAGCCAGCAATCAGCCCAGTCACTACACCTGCCCTGTTGGCCAGTCACTACACAACAATGTAGCGCTTTTCACGCAGGATAGCGTCCCAGAGCGATTAATCCAGTCAGTCAGTCACGACACCCTCCTGCCGGCTCCTTTACCCGCCAGTCTCTATTCCAGTCAGTCACTACACCTGCCAGGTCAAACAGTCAGTCACTACACCTGCCAGGTCAGACAGTCAGTCACTACACCTGCCAGGTCAGACAGTCAGTCACTACACCTGCCAGGTCAGACAGTCAGTCACTACACCTGCCAGGTCAGACAGTCAGTCACTACACCTGCCAGGTCAGACAGTCAGTCACTACACCTATTCAGTCAGCCATTACACTGGATCACTTTGTTGCCACCCGACCTCACTTGCACTTCTCCCCTCGGCCCCCAAGTCCGCTGGACCGACTGCCATCATCTCATCTCCGCAAATGGCACCTCCTTCCACGCTTGCACAGATACCTGCAGCCTGTACCCCCAATACTGAATCCTCCGCCCGCACCCCCTTTTCCTCATTAACTCACTCGCTCTCTGCGATATCAACCCCTCGCTTGTCTCCTTCAAGTCCCATCTAAAGGACTTCCTGTACAACCTTGCCTTCGGCCGCCCGGCCATTCAGTCAGTCACTACACCTGGGATTCCCCTGCCCCCCTCCACCCCTCCTGCGTTACAACCCTCCTGACCCCAGTTCCCAGCTCGGGTCAAAAAAAAACCCTGACTGTCCTGCACCCTGGGCCATCTTTCGGACGCGACGGTAGTTTACAAGTTAATTTGTTGTTGTCATTGTCAGCTTCTCTGTGTGATGTTTGCTTGTCAGAATCAAGGCTTGGATGAGCACTAACTTTCTGCATTTGAATGTTGAAGCCACACTCCTTGCCTCCGCTCAATGTTTCCTTACCTGCGCCCTCAGCAATCTCCTCAGCAAATCAACTCACTGAACGATAATACGTGAGTCAGACCTAGGCATATAGTTTTATATGCCTAGGTTTGACTCACGCGGACTGCACATGAGCAACAGAATACAGCATGTGATAATGTGCAATATGGTAATTCAACGGGTTTGATTCTAGTATGGGGAAATGTCCTTTTTCACTGTTGAGGTGCTCCAATCAAGGCCTGACTGAAAGCATGTCTCCGAGACAAGGCCTGACTGACTGTCTCAACTACTCCTCCACAGCCCTTGGCTGCTTACTTTTCTTGAGATAAATGCAATTGATACAGTTACTGGGAAGGGAAAGAATGCAGTTATATTTAGTCTATCAAGGATTGTGCTGACCAGAATGTTGGCACAGTTTCTGTACTATGAAATGTCAATGAGTTTAAGCTGGTTTGTTTGTTCTGCGTCTCAAGTACAGGTGGCTCCAACCTCTGGCCTTATCTCTTGTAAATCACGTGTAAATACGCAATCTTTTCGTTCATTACCCGAAGTAAGACTCCCACTCACCAGCATCTCTCTCCCTGAAAAAGTCACTGCTGGAAACTGAACATAATACAGTATAAATGGTTTGTTGCAAGCACTAAACAAGAATGTTTACATCTATTATAGGTTGACTGTTTTTGTAGCACTTCCACCTCTGTGTCAGGAGTTTGTACATTCAGGTCAACATCAGGGCTTTCAGCTCACATTCTGTCTAGCCTGACTCTCTAGCGTAGAGCTGGGTATATGATGGGATATCAGAGGTGCAGTCCTTCAGGTGAGATTTTTGAATCTGGTGGATATTAAAGATTCTGTGGCATTATTTGAAAAGAGAAGGGAATTTCACACAATGTCCTGACCAAATGTTCTCCATATAAATTCACCTCGCAAGCGAGGGGCCTGGGTTTCATTCCCGGCAGGGCAAAATGTTGGACAAGTCTCCTTACTCGATATGCCTATGCTTGTCCAGCAGTAAGTAGGAACCCAGTTTGTTAGTCGATTCGCAGATTGATCGCTTTCCAGGAGTAATTCCTTAAAGAAAAATGTTGTGATTCAATCCATGATTGAATCACAACACAATTGGCCGCCATATTTCATCCACAAAATACACAATTGGCCGCTACATTTCATTCATTTTACAATATTTTCTGTAAGGTACTTTGAGACGTCTCAATGATGTGATTAGGCATGATATGAAATGCAAGGATTATTTTATTATTTGTCTGACTGATTGACATGTTTTCTTGCTGGAGGTAGAGAAGCGAGCAGAAAATATTGAAACGGAATGAAATCAATGACAAATGTGAAATTGTGTTGCAACAGTGGACTTTGACAGTACTTTGACAGGTAGTTGCGCAAAATAATTCAACTATTTGACCTTTGCTTTAGTATCATTTACTGACTCGTGAATCGCAAATATAACCTGTATGTAAGGCTGACCAGAATATGAATGTATTGGGGTTTTAGGGATGCCAGTGCAGGAATATCATGCTACATATTCATTAATTTCTCACAATATTTACCATCACTACACCTTCTAAACTTCGGTCATTTTAAATTGGCATTTACCATTTAAATTGCAGCTCTTTGGCACACTTGTAAGTGTGTTATTTTGGGGTATGCAATTGTAGAAACATAAATAAGTCTCCGAATTGTTTATACGTTTAGATTACACGTGACCAGACTTGAGATAAATTGAGTAGCTTTTTGTTTCCACTTCATGTCTTTTGCATTTTAGAGGCAATATAGACTTGACAATGTAACAACAACTTGCAGTTTTATAGTGACTTTCACATAGGATGAATGCCTCAAAAGCTTTGCAGCAGCAATACAATAATATAATCCTTGCATTTGGTACAGCACCTTAACATGTCATTGGGATTTTTTGCAAGTGCTTCACAGGATTTTACTAGTGACTGTGTATTTTATTTTATTGACAATTTTATGTGGGGACATAGCTGCTCAGGGCATTGCTCTCGCTCACATTAGGAGCAAGGAACAGAAGAAAGTGAATTTAAGGATGTTGATCACAAAGCATGGTTAAAGGTGTAAATTTGTATTATTAATTAAAAATATTTTTAAGCCTTCTCGTCAGGAGGGCATCCCAATGTGTTTTGATATGATATGCTGTAAAATGCAGTGACTGTGTTTTGTGGATGATAATAATAATCCTTGCATTTGATATAGCCCTTTTCACATCTTCTAGACATCTCAAAGCGCTTCACAGAATATACTGTAAAGTGAATTGACTGTAGATATCCAGTTTGGACACAACAATGTCCCAGAATCAGTCATGAAGTGAATGACCAATTTTATTTTGGAGATTGTTGACCAGTACCCTTTTAAGAGGGTTTTGAAAACATGGAGCAAAGCAAAATGATTTTAGTGTCAAACATCAGGCAGCACTTGACTGAATGCTCAAACATTAATTTGGGAATAATCATAGTAAAAGTTAAGATTTAAGAAATATTGAACATATAGTTGATGATTTGAGATGGCCCTTGCAGTTGCTGCGTTAACACTACGATCTACACCACTCACAGAAACAAAATGTTTCTGATTCATGAGTACCATGAGAAGAGAAATTCAGTCCGTTAGATTGAATCAGCGCCTTGGGATATCCTCCTGACGTGAAAGGCGCTAAAAAAATTAATTTTGTTGTTGTGGTTAGAGTTTTGTCGCTTAAAATTTAGGAACAGGCAGAATCTATTGTGAACACTGTCAGTGCTTTATGTCAGGACTTTGACCTCAAACCATAGAACTTTACACTGACACTCCAGTGCTGGTGGATTGCTGCATTGTCAGAACTGTCCTTGAGATGAAGCCCACGTCTTATCTGCAAATTTAGATGGACATTAAAGATTCTATGATATGGTATTGAAAGAAAATAATTTCTTCTGTCCCTGGCCAGCATTTATTCATACTCTTTTAAATAGTTATTCACTTCATAGCTGTTTATGGGATATGGTTGCTGCGTTTGCTTACAAATATACAGTTACTGTGCTTCACAGAACAAAAACAGTGCCCTTTTTATATTTAAATAGCGGTTGAGTTTTGAAAACTTTTATGAAAAGCTTTGAGGCGTTTTAGATGGTATAGGCGCTATTATTAAATGCAAGGATTATTGTTTATAATAATTGTTGAATCATTGAAATGGAATTGAGTTAAATATTGTTTCTGTTTTGATAGAAATAGACTAAAGTGGTTCACTGTTTGCAACTGTTCTGTTTATTGTCACTTTATAAACAGACTTTGCAATCTGTTGTTTACTGCACTAAGCACTCACTAGATGATCTGGCACCAGCCCTAACTCCACAACAAACATTACCGTATATCTCTGCGTATAAGGCGCACTTTTTTTCAGGTCGCAAGATCTCTAAAGTAGGGGGTGCGCCCTATACGCAGGTACAAGCAATTGTGAGCCTCGGAAATACAGTAAACAGGAGGGGCGGCCAGCGCGCTGTCAGCCGGGGTTGGTCAGTGTCCGGCAGGGGTTGGGAGGAGCGGGTGACGGGGCTTCGGCCTCGGCCGCCCGGACAGCGGCAGCAGCAGCGGACTTCAGTGCTGTGCTTACCTTCTGCCGAACCCAGTCTGCCTGCCTCACTCCCTGCCGCTCTCCCTCCCTCCCTCCCTCCCTCCCTCCCTCCCTCCCTCCCTGCCGCTCTCTCTCCCTGCCTGCGTGCCGGCCTGCCGCTCTCCCTCTCTCTCTCCTGGGCTGCCGGCCTGCCGCTCTCCCTCCCTCCCTCCCTCCCTCCCTGCCTGCCTCTCTCCCTCTCTCTCTCCCGGGCTGCTGGCCTGCCTCTCTCCCTCTCTCTCTCCCGGGCTGCTGGCCTGCCTCTCTCCCTCTCTCCCTCTCTCTCTCCCGGACTGCCGCTCTCCCTCTCTCCCTCTCTCTCTCCCGGGCTGCCGGCCTGCCTCTCTCCCTCTCTCTCTCCCAGACTGCCGGCCTGCCTCTCTCCCTCTCTCCCGGGCTGCCGGCCTGCCTCTCTCCCTCTCTCTCTCCCTGCCTCCCTCTCTCCCTCCCTGGCTGCCTGCCTCTCTCTCTCCCTACCTACCTGTCTCTCATCCCTTCTGCCAGGAATATCATTGAAAATGCTTCCGGTTTTTTTCACCAAGAAAAGGTCAAAAACGGGGGTTATACGCCTTATACGCGGGTGCACCTTAGACGCGGAGATATACGGTAATCCCGTGTGGCTGAGACATTACATAAACATTATGGCTGAGCAAATGTTTCTGTCTTTATCAGGTTGCAGCTGCAACAGGACACACTGTAGCGTTGGTGGATACTTCGGAAGATATCTTGAATAAGTCACTGAAGGGAATTGGAGTGAGTCTTGGGCGGATCAGCAAGAAGAAGTTTGCAGATAAGCCTGAGGTGATAACGTTTGACATTGATGAACTTTGCAGAACTTGTATTTTGTTCTTAGAAAAAAATCTGAGAATTTGTCCTCGAGTATTACCTTCCACTCAATGTATCTCATGTTAGCTGTCATTCTTCCTGACATTTTCTAGCCTACAAGTTATATATTTAAACTTTGGTTGTGTACTTATGTTGTTTTCCAGGTCAATTTTTGAATGTTCTTGAGCTGTGGACACTGTCATTTATGGATCAACTACTTCTACTCCCTGAATAGTATCTGGATCACCAACTAGAACTAAGACCTGCTCCTTGCGGGCTCCCTGATACACTAAGTCAGGGAAGCATTCATGCACAACATTCAGAAAGCTCAGAGTCCTCCCAATGTGGACAATCCTCCAGGAAGAGAATGTACATTCCACTCCAGATACAGGGACATTTCCACTTGCCAGTGGCATGAACATGTGGAGCTCTCAGTACGATTTGGATATATAGTGCCTTTCACAAAGGATAGCGCCATTGCTGTGCAGTGACAGGGTTGGACACTGAGTAAGGGAGGGTCAAGTGAAGATAAGTGAGATTCAAGAGATAGGTTTTTAGGTGGGATTTGAAGATAGATGAAGAGGGGCAATGCAGAGGGATTGAGACAGGAAATTCCAGTGATTAGGTGTGCAGAGGTTGAAGCCACAGCCACCAATGGTGTTGTGGAAGTGTCGGGGACATACAACAGGCCTGTGTTATCTGAGAGAAATGGCGGCCAGTGGATTGGGGTACAATAATCTCAGAGAGATAGAGGGGTGCTCTGACATCATGAAGGGATTAGAACAAGAGGTTGAGGATTTTGAAATTGGTCTACTTCAAAGGAATGCTCTGTGAGCGCTGCCCTGGAATGTCAGCCTGGGTAATAATAATAATATATAGCACTTTATCGTGTATTCGAGATGTCTCAAAGCGCTTCACAAAATATATTTAAATGATCTTGAAATCTTAAAGTTGACACAAAGTTAAAGTTGCGATTGACATAAAAACAAGTTACACTTGTATAGCGCCCTTCACGGTGGAAAGATGTCCCAGGGTGTGAGGATGTGAGGATACAGAGGTGAGAATGCAACAATTCAGCCAGGTCGACACAAGTTAACATAATTGGAAGTTTAAGATCTGGTGTAAACAGCATTAGCAGCACTGTGGCAAAGCCAAGCATTTCCAGTTACTGTACTGCCACATCTGCGGAGCCATCCTCAGGCAAGAGGAAGGATGGTTCAGGAAATCAAAACCCTGTAATCGCAGCATTTAAACACTATCCGGTTACAAATTCACAGTTACTAAACTGCACAGAAAAAGAGAAACCTGTGAAGTGCTTTGAGAAATCTCTTAAGAGGTTATTCAAATGCACAGTTTATTACTTTTTAAAATATATGTGTAAAAGTGAGGAAGCAGCTAATAAACCTGGGTTGGGCAAAATGCGGGTTAAAAATACTTTTATGTGTTGGACAGCCTCCCTAGAGAGAGGGTTGAAGCAGCAAATGTTGATTCCTTCAAACACAGGTGAGATAGTTTTCTTTTAGGAAAGAATTTTTTGAGGATTGGATACGGGGGAACCAGTAGATGTGGTATATTTAGATTTTAAGAAGGCATTTGATAAAGTGCCACACAAAAGGCTATTGCACAAAGTCAAGGCCCATGGGATTAATGGGAATATATTAACATGGATAGAAGAGTGGCTAACGGGCAGAAAACAGAGAGTAGGGATAAACGGGTCATTCTCGAATTGGCAGGATGTAACTAGTGGAGTGCCACAAGGATCAGTGCTTGGGCCTCAGCTTTTTACAATTTACATCAATGATCTAGACGAGGACATTGAATGTAATGTGTCTAAATTTGCGGATGACACTAAACTAGATAGGAGAGTGAGCTCTGAGGATGATGCAAAAAGATTGCAACAGAATATAGATAGGCTAGTAGATGGTAGATGGAATTTAATGCGGGGAAGTGTGAAATTATTCACCTAGGTAGCAAAAATAAAAAAGCAAATTATTTTCTGGACGGGGAGAGGTTAGATAGTGTTAGTGTACAAAGGGATTTGGGTGTCCTTGTACACCAGTCTCAAAAAGTTAGTTTGCAGGTGCAGCAAGCAACTAAGAAGGTGAACAGCATGTTAGCGTTCATTGCAAAAGGTTTAGAGTACAAGAGTAGGGAAGTCTTGCTGCAACTGTATAGGGTCTTGGTGAGACCGCACCTAGAGTATTGTGTGCAGTTTTGGTCTCCTTACTTAATAAAGGAAATACCTGCCTTGGAGAGGGTGCAGCGTAGATTCACTAGGTTAGTTCCTGGGATGAGGGGACTGACCTATAAGGATAGGTTGAATAGACTAGGGCTGTATTCTCTAGAGTACAGAAGAATTAGGGGAGATCTTCTTGAAACATATAAGATTCTTAAAGGGCTGGATAAAGTAGACAGTGAGGGACTGTTACCCCTGGTAGGAGAATCTATAACCAGGGGTCATAATCTTAAAATTAAGGGTCAGCCTTTTAGAACAGAGTTGAGGAAATATTTCTTCACTCCAACGGTAGTGAATTTATGGAATTAGGGGATATGGGGATAGGGCAGGTAATTAGAGTTAGGTCAGAAGATCAGCCATGATCTTATCAAATGGCGGGGCAGGCTCGAGGGGCCGAATGGCCTACTCCTGCTCCTAATTCTTATGTTCTAACATGGGATATAGCACATAGGTAGTTTGGGGACATGTACCAGGAAGGTAGAAGACGAGCTAGATAGACCTTGGTCTTTTTTTTCTTGTAGCATTTCTTATGATCTTATCATAATCATTTCTTGGTGGAAACGAAAGGGCATGAATTCTCAGAAATATGGCCAGCATCTTTTTGGAGTGTGGGTGAATGAAGCATGACCTTGCTTGCAAAGTGCCTTTAGTTGCTGCCAGCTCGGGTCCAAAACACTGATTGTCCAAGTCCTTAGGACATCATCCAGACTTGAAAGCTGCTATACAGATGTAATTTTGTTGTTGTGTTGCTTTCCACCGTCATTGATTCCGCTTGTTAAACAGTTCTGAGTTATCATTTGTATGGGTCATCAACTCCATCTAGTGGCAGATACCACAAGTTGCAGGATATGTATTCTTGGCATAATTGGTCAATGTTAAACTGTTTGTACATGTCTCATTTTTTATCACACTGTTTTGTTCTATTTTATACTATGCAATTTAGTCACAAATAATAATAATCCTTGTAGTTGATACGGTACCTTAGCACAACGTTGAAACTTCTCAAAACGCTTCATAGATCATAAAGTGAATTGAAACCTAGAACCTTGCAGCACAGAAAGAGCCTATTTGGCCTATCATGCCTGTCAATCCACACCAAAGCCCAGCAAATTCTTCTTAAGTACCTATCTAATTTTGTTTTGCAAGTTATATAAAATTGGCTTCTACCATCCTTTCAGTCACAAACCTGGGTCCTCGCAATTGCGAGGCGAGTGCTGTAACCAATGTGCTACAGAGTTGTAAATCCAGTTGTGCTAAAACTTTAAAACTGCTGTCGTACACTGCAGTCCACCCACATTTTGCCAACCCAGGTTTATTAGCTGCTTCCTCTAGTTCAGCGGAGGGACTGTGGCAATGTGTGGCAGTCAACCATTCAGATGTCTGGCTTGAGGCCAGCTTCTTTAAACAGATGTTAGCACGGCTAAAGAATCCTTTTGAGTTATTTCTATTTCTGGTTGCTGGGGAGTACTTTCTGTAGAAAGTGCCCTTCTACAATTTTCAACTGGGAGATTGGGAACAATGCTAGACAATGCCTTTATAGAAGATGCTTTTAGTAAGTAACTGATTTTCTTCCCAGGAGAGACCTGAAGTGATGTGTCTCTATAACCAGGGGAATGTAATGCCACTGATACTAATTTGCAGCCTAGACGTGTCTTCAGGTTATTCACTGTCCTAATATTGGAACCATGAATCTGGAGCTGCATGGTGATGTAGATTATGGTTTAAGTGATGGTATAGATTTGAACACCAAAAGGAAATCTAAAGCATTTGTAGGTAAACAGGACCTCCAGCATTCAGTTTTCTTAGCTTAGGCACCTCCAATTCAGCGTTCATCCCCATCTGAACTGCCGAAGTGAATGTAAGTGAGTGAGTGGAACCACTCAAAATTGCAGCAATCTACCTTCCCCGAGAGATGCAGAAACCTGTAATATGAGGGGAGTCTGCACCTTGGAGAGATTGAATTAATAAATTTAAGTCAATAGGAAAAGACTTTCTAAAATGATATTGAGTAAATGTTTTGTATGGAACATAGTTGTTTTGCCCTCCCCCCTTCCCCCCCATTTATATGTGATGTACAGTTGTTACAGCCACAAAATAAAATATACAGTCAATTCACATTACATTATATTCTGTGAAGTGCTTTGAGACGTTTTGAAGACGTGATAAGGCGCTATATCAAATGCATGGATTATTATGATGGAAACAGTACCTTTTTCTCGACAAGTGCCTCTGTGTAACATAATCTCCCTTTAGCAGATGGAATATGATTAATGCAAATGTTCACCCTTGTTATTTGAATATTGTAAGGCACAACAATCTGTGTGGAGGGAGGAAGGAATAATTCTAAGCAATTAAATTTCCACAAATGGAAATTCCGGCAAAATCCTTGGTGAAATGAAAGAGCCCGAGTGAAAGTGACAACAAGAACTTGGCCCTCACTATTATACTACTTTTCTCCAACCCTTTAGGCCGGTGCAGAATTTGTTCAGCAGACTCTTAAGAGAATCAGTGTCTGCACAGATGCTGTGTCTATTGTTCACAGCACTGACCTGGTGGTCGAAGCTATTGTGGAAAACATGAGTGTCAAACAGGAGCTTTTCCAGAAACTGGATAAGTTTGCACCAGAGTAAGTATTTGGTTCGTTTTCATTGTTCCACAAAACTATATTCTGTGCAGGTTTTTTTTTATATAGATATCTCGACGTGATTTTAAAAACGCTATATGAAATGAAAGGATTCTTCCTATTGCTTATAATTGTTATACATATATTTACTTTCAAGCAACTGTCATTAGAAGAGCTATTTTATTTGAAATAGTATATGATGGAAAATGAATGATACAATGTGTAGTCTTGAATGCGGTGTAAACTGCTTAAGCAGGATACCTTGAGGCCACACATTTTGGCCGGATTAAGTGGTGTCCGAGGCTAACTAAAGTTCTCTTCCCGCCCAGTAGAGGAGGAATGGAGGAGGAGCGCTTCCTCCCTCCCATTGCCGTTCCCATTGGATGGGAAGGGGATCAATTAACAGTAGCTCCGAGGTAATTGACAGCCTAGGCACCTCTTGTGATTGGATGGGCACTGCAGCCAATCCTCTGCCCCCTCCCATTGATTGACAGCCCAGAACCGCTTGTGAATGGCTGGAGTCCGCCGTCAATCATTTTCAGTTTGACTCCTGGAGTCGTTGAGAGCTGAATGGAGCCACGCGCAGCGATTGATTAGATGCTGGAGTGATCAGCGTGGATTGTGACCAAATTAACAGGCGTATTTAAAGTGTGTAAGAATTGAAATAAATCGGGGGGAGGTTTTGACTGATTTACCTGCTATCCTGGGTTAACTGGCATCTGGCTAAAGCGGCTTCTACCGTAATTCACTGCTATACCCTATTTTGAAGGAGTAATCTTTTCTCCCCCCCCACCCCACTTTGTTGCTCTGGCAGGCACACTATTTTTGTTAGCAATACTTCATCATTGCCTATCACAGAAATGGCAAATGCTACTTCCAGGCAGGACCGGTTTGGTGGTCTCCACTTTTTCAACCCTGTACCTTTGATGAAGCTGGTAGAGGTTGGTTTTTGCTTTGGTTTTTTCTCTATTAAGAGTAAGATTGGTGAAAAGAAAACTCTTAAGTGTATTTATTTGTTCTCAGCCAACCAGCTTGGCTCGGTTTTGCAATGCTCTCACCTCTTGTAAGAAAATTATGTGAACAAGCTCCACATTTAGACTGCAGTATTGGGGGAGCGCTGCTTTGTTAGTCGTCCCATTCTTCACGTGAGACCTCCTCACTCCTCCTCACAACCCAATCCACTACCAAGCACCTCTGATAGACTGGCACCAGCCGCCTGCTCACCCTTCACACCCCCCGGGGCCCCACCGTCAGAGGTTGCACTTTCAGCCACAACACCCCAAAACTCTGAAACACACTCCATCAATGCCTCCACCTTGCGCCCTCTCTGCCTTATCTCAACCCTGCATGGAGAGGGGTATAACTGCAAGTTGTTGTTGTGACCTTAATCAAGGTCTTTATTTGAAGAGGGAAATGAGTTTCTTCCCTTTTCCTGGCTAGCAATCTATCCATGAAAAATTTGTCATTCACATGTCTTGTGGGACTTTCTATGCATAACACAGATGCCATGTACAAGCACAACAGCTCCTACACTTGACCTTAACTACTCTAAATTATAAAAGTGCCAAGTTCTCTAGATTCTGTTGAGTTGGTGGTCTTTCGATTGTTCAAGCCATTTCTTTCCATTAAGTGCAGAAAACCACCTTCCAAATTAAGACTGAATTGAAGAATTTGGCCCAATTCAATACAATCTGAAGACATAATAGTCTTGTAGACTAAGACAAAGCAGAATTTCAAGTCTTTGGTCTACTCTGAGAAGGAAAAATGAGTCTGACTACAAGAGAAGGGGAGGGGGGAAATAGCAGAGAAAAATCTATTCATTGGACACATTTGAATAAATCAAATAATCAAAACTATTTTGCTGAGGTGAATTGTAAAACTACATTTAGGATTCTATCCTGTCTGGTTTGGGTATATTATCTATGAGTGCAGTTGAGCTAAAAATGAGATGTGAAATAGCTGCTTGAATGATTGTTTACTATCTAAGTGGACCCGTTTAATGACTTAATGATTCAATCTAATTTTATCTGTTAGGTGGTTCAGACGCCAATGACAAGCCAACAGACATTTGATGCCTTGATGAGTTTCAGCAAGGTGTTGGGGAAAAAACCTGTAGCCTGTAAGGTAAGGTTGTCTGCACTTATTGCAGTTACTTACTCTATTGTCAGCTGCTTCTCTGATGGCTGTGGCTAGTTTAGTACTTAGCTCTCACTTAGCTCACTTAGCTCAATTAGTTTTGCTCGCATGGGGTATCCATTTCATGACTTCGGTTTTGTTGGGAGTGGTGATTGGGTTGGTTTTTTGTTCCGCGTGGGTACTGAGTCAAGGCCGATGCGGAATGTCACGGGAAAAAGGATTTAGGCGATTTAGATGTCACGGGGAAGGTTTAAAAAAACAAATCTATATGTTTTTAACAAAAAAATAAATATATTTGTTTAAAAAAAAAAAAAAAAATCCATTTCATGACTTCGCATACCAGAAAGCCCATCACAACTGTCTCAAACTGCTTCAGAGGATTTTTAATGTGAAACATAGTGACTCTATGCCTCATCATCTTCCTCCTTGATCTCTCTCCTGCTTTTGGCATTGTAGACCACTCAGTCCTCCTCCACCACCTCTCATCTCAACCTTCAACAACAACTTTGATTTATATAGCGCCCTCCACGCCAGATGGCGTCTCAGAGCGCTTAGGGTTCTGTCCTTGACTGGTTCATATCTTATCACTCACACAGTCTCCAATTTGTCTCCACTAACAATTTCTCTTCCAGCTCCCGCACTGTCTCCTGTGGTATTCCTAAAATCAGGAAGCATTTTTTCCACTCAAAGGGTGTTGGAAATCTGGAATTCTCTTCCCCAAAAGGTTATGGATACTGGATCCATCCACACCTTCAAGAGTGAGGTTGATAGATTTTTGATAGATCAGGGCATTAAGGGATACTGGGAGAAAGAAGGAAATTGGAATTGAAAGGATTAATTGTGTAGCATGATCTAATTAATTGGTAGATCAGGATTGAACGGCTGAATGGCCTACTCCTATGTTTGCCTGTTCAGATAAATGTTAAAGATTCTACGGCACTATTCAAAAAGTTTCTTCTGGTGACTTGCTGTGTACAAATTGGCTGCCACGTTCATCTACACATATGCAGTCTCTGCATTTCACTGTAAAAATCCTCTAAAGCAGTTTGAGACAGTTGTGATGGCCTTTCTAGTATTCACTGTCTGACTCACACCTGTAGCAGAGCTGCCAACCCTCCCGATTTTTACGGAAGCCTTCCGCTTTCACGTGCTCCCTTCCGCCCTCCCGATCCCAGATAAATAACTTCCGATTTTTTGCCATTTCATAATTTAAGCTAAATTCCCCCTTGCACCAACTATGTTCAGTAGGGGAAGGATGGAAGAAATCAGTTTGATGGAGAAGAGAAAGTGAAATACTATAGAGAAAAGCGTTGTATTTACCTTGATCCTAAGAGAGAAGCGTTGTTGCTGGTTGATTGCAACATAGCAACTAGGTCCTAGAGCTATATGCTAGCTATTCTCATACACACAGTACCTGTAGATCCACGAGTGCAGCTAGACCACATGGGGTGGTAAAGATGCTGATAGGCGGGAACCGCAGAGCAGATGAATACACACCAATACGCGGATGAATGCGGTCCCTTGTTTGGAGGAGTGAAACTTGAAAATTTAAACCACGGATGTAAATCGCGGATGTGCAAAATTAAGGTGTCCAGGGTGCCTGGATGCCTGTTAATGTCGAGCCCTGGCTTAACTATTGGCTGATACTGAAGTGGTAGAGGCAATAACAAAATCCTTCCTGAAAATGTAACAAACCTTCCTGAAATCTTCCGTGAAGGTTGCCAGCTCTGCTGTATACTAGGCATTTCCAAGGAAGATGCACTTGTGGGTAGGATTACTCCTGTGAATTTCTGACCACAAATCATTCAAGAGAAAGAGAAGGGAAGGTAAATTTACGCAGGTTTTTCCACTTCCTGTAGCAAGCTGGAATGCAATCATCTCTCAATTGGGAAACGCCAATTACTCACTATAATTGTGAACTTCCTACATTTAGTCATGCTCTCAAAATATCTCTGGAATCTATTACATATGATCAATTAATTTTCACTGATCCATGGTTGAGTTCTGATGAACATTAACTTCTGACAATTATCTTTAAGTGTCAATCTCGAAAGATTATCTGTATGTATGTAATGTGTGATTGTGCATATGTTTGCATGCATATGTGTTTGTGTTCACAAGGTATATAAGACAATTAAAAATTCAACCAATTTCCCCCCCTGGTCTGGCCAACCTCCTGATGTTTTTTGAACTCGCCCAAACTTCTCTTTCTTCACCCAAATTATTTTAATGTTTATCCATTTGGTCAGGAAGAAAAGAGATGGCCAGGGTAAATATATTTGTCTAACTTTTCCCCTGGTCTTATTTTCCTTGGTCTTTTAGGACCCTGGGCCTGTGCAACCTATAGTTCCTGGTCTTACAATTCTATTACGATGGAACATGTTTAAATAAAGCACTTGGGTTACTTGGTTAAAATACAGTAAAAGCCTGTTTATCTGGCACTCTCTGGGGGGGGTCAACTAATTGACTGTGCTGGATAATCGGGCGGCAAGTTGCCGAAAACCCAACACAAAAAATTTAATTTATTTTGAAACATACTATATTAATAATATACTAAATAGTAACAGAATATTGTATGGATATTTACCAATAAAGATTCTAGCACACTCAGTAAAAACCTCCAAGCTCGTAAGTTTAATAAGTGCGTGTGTGCATGCATTGCACGCATGCGCAAAGTGAGCATACTCGCAACTGCTGGAATGGGGAATCACCCCAGGAGGGAGTCGAGCAATCCGGTTGATCGATTCAGGGATAAACGGGCTGTTACTGTATTTACTTTCTTGGGGAAGTTCTTTTAAGCGCTTTCGGAGCTTCAACAGTTAACAGAAAAGAAAAAAAAACGACTTGTCCATTTTTTCTTCTCAGGATACGCCTGGATTTATTGTGAACCGTCTCCTGGTGCCATACATGATGGAAGCAATCCGGCTGCATGAGAGAGGTACTGCTGTAAACTTACAAATTTGCGCAGGTCCCATGATAGTTATAATAGTAATCCTTGCATTTGATACAGTGCCTTATCGCGTCTTTGAGTATCTCAAAGCGCTTCACAAAAGATACTGTAAAGGGAATTGATTGGATATTTTGTGGGTGAAACGCCATAGCCAATTGTGTGCAGCAGTGTCCCACGAACAATTGTGGATTGTGTGACCATATTCTTCAAGGAATTATTACCAAAAATGATCCACCAATTGATTAACAACCAGGTTTAGTTCATTTGGTAAATCCATTGTCAATCACTGCTTCAAATACAGGACTCAATATTCAAGGCAACTCCCAAAGTTTCTGTTCCAGAGCTTGAGTTGTAGTTTTCTTTAATAAAATGCTGGTCCTTCCACAGATTCCTCATTAAATGACAGAAGTCCTGTCACAAAGCAGATTTTTAGTTAAGTCAGATAACAAGAATTGAGTGGACATCACTGGCTTTTTATACGATTTCCCTCATGAATGTCATATCAATGGGAGTTTTTTTTAGTTCAATAGCTGAATACCTCAGGTGATAAGTGAACTTATTTAAATGAAGGGCTTACTCACTCACAGCAGAGATAAACTGACATTTATGGCCACTCAGACAAAATGAGTCTCAGGGTATTTTCAAGCTCAATTTTTGTTAAAAAGGGGGAAAAAACACACCGTATTACTCTACTACTTCAAATATATTGTCACTGCTGATTAAATATCGGTTTGATTTGACATTAGTAATTGGAAGATCAAAGGCGCAGTTGGGATGAAATCAGTATGAACATTGTAACTGTAGTCTTTCATTTCACTGAAGGTGCATTTTCAATATGGAAGGCACTGACTGCAGTGTATGAAATTGCTAACTTATGCCCCATATATACTGCTCGAAGCAAAGTGATATAATTTCCACGAGTAAAGAATTAGAAGCAGGAACCTTGATCTATATTTCCACTCCTACCCAGCCCTAGGCTGAGGAGAGTTTTGTGTAAGCACATGTACAGAACTCCAATATTGGGTGGGGTAGGGGATTAGGTATTTTACTGTTCTTGACTTTGACTCCATTTCACTTTCTTCCCTTTGTTTTCTTCCTCAATTTGAAATGTGTGAGTTGTTTAGAGGATGAAGCTAGTACAGATCGGCTGCCAGGATTGCCTTGATAATAACATTCTGTACAAGTTTATTTAGATCTAGATCATCATTTTGATTCTGTCTGCTTTATCAGTCAAGTGGATATAAATAGCTTTTGCTGTTTCTTAAGAACCCTAATTTTTTATATATAGCAGTTATCCTGGTTTATATTCCCTTTCCCTCCAAATTGAAATTTAGCTTTAAATTCAAATGAATCGACATGGAATGCTTGTTTATGGAATGCTTTTCAGGCAATGTAACATTCACTTCATATCTGAACAATTATATTTTGCAGAGTATTTGGAGATGTTTCTTTTTACATGAAAGGCACAATAAAAGTGGAAGTTATTATAATTGGAAATATTTTTAAAGTTAAATTCTGAACAGAGGATAAATCTCTAAATTTTACTGCAGCGGGACAGAGTGATTTATTCGCTGTTAAAGCCCCTTATTCAAGGTTGGGCTCCAATCCCACATGCTTCACTCTTTAATAATCCTTACGTTTCGTCCTGCACCTTTCATGTCAGGAGGACGTCACAATGTGCTTCACAAGGAATTACTAAAGTGTATGTTTGTATGTTTTGTGGGTTAACGCACAGGCAGTTTGCTTCTCATAAACTACCATGAAGTTAATAGTCAATTTTAACATTCTGAACATGACATTGACATAGTTAATTGGAATAATGCACATTTTTGAAGAACTATTTATTGTTCCTTTTCCAAAGGATAGAATTTTTCAGCAAAAAGGAGGTCATTCGGCCCATTGAGTCTGTGCCGGCTCTTTGAAAAGAGCTATTCAGTCCCACTCTCTGGCTCTCTCCCCATAACCCTCAAACCCGTCCTCCCCAAATAAACATCCAAATACATGATAATGATATCAAAAACAACTCGCAAAATGGAAAATGATCTATTTTGACACGTATAAAATCAGGAGCTATGAACCACTAATTTATATACAAATAAATCATTGTATGTCACACATATTCAACATGTGTACTCCAATGATAACCGAAGATCTGCAGAGATGGGAACAAGTTGCCATGTACCACATTGAATGGACAGTCTTCTTGGTTGGATAAAATAATGCACCTTACCATGTTTTATGCTGTGTTTCTCAAGATGAATTGACCTTTTTTTGTATGCATAAATGCAACAGAGCATTCTTTCCATTTACAAGGCCCGGTTTTAAGGCAACAATGGTGTGAATTTTTTTCCTTTTGAAATCTTCGAAGTACGGACTCCCTTAAGTAACATAGATTTTTTTTGGTCTTTTTAAAATCTTGTCTGTTTTGGCTCTTTCACAAGGTCACGGATCAAAGGAAGATATTGATTTGGCAATGAAATTGGGTGCAGGCTACCCCATGGGTCCTTTCGAATTAGTGGATTATGTTGGGCTTGACACCAGCAAGTATATTATTGATGGTATGTAGAGATAAATCAATTTCTTTGATTTTTGTAGCCTTTGATGTATATCTTAATTGATTTGATGTACTTTTAAAAAAATAAAGAATTCTCTCTTTGGATTTTAGTGTTAATTGGTGTTAAAATGTGTATAGAGAGAATGCTGAAGTGGTTAATGATGATAATGATAATAATAATCCTTGCATTTAAAATAGCAATTTATTATGTCTTTGTGACGCCTCAAAGCGCTTCAGAGAATATACTGTAAAGTGAATTGACTATATATTTTGTAGGTGAAATACGGCAGCCAATTGCACACAGTAGTGTCCCACAGTCATGGATTGAAGATTTAACTTCTGGAGAAATTCCCCCAAATAAACGAGTTTAAAGACTAATCTGATCTAAAGAGCAGTGTAAAGATAAACAGATTAGTGGCATTGCTTAGATATTTGTATATCTGTACCATCAAATCATTGTATCCCAGTTTTGATCTTTGCATTAGCAGGTAATGATTTGATCCTGTAGTTAAATGCATGTGTATACAATATGAACAAAAGATAATCAGCCCATAAAACATCCTAAACATGTACATCAGGTGCAAATTGTGAAACAAGGTTAACCTCATTTTTATTTATGCAAAGTTCGAAATTGAGGATTAGTGGTAGCAGATTGCTGAAGTAGCCATGAGGTGGCACTATGCTGAAGCTTAATTTTTGATGGTGAAAAGAACATTAAAAGGAGGTATGGGATTTTCATGCCTAAGTTTTCTTGGTTTATCATATTGGATAATGAAGGAACCTGCATCCTATTATTTGAAACAACTAAAGTTAAACTTTTTTCCATATACTGACGCTGAGCCCTGTGAGCATTTCACTGACTGTCGATTCAATTTGCACTTTAAATATCCAAACACACTTGGTAAATGTGAGTGAGGATTTTATCATTTAGGGTGGCTTCAAACCAAGGGCAGCGCTTGAATGTGTAGACGGTTTTGTCTAAATTTGCTGCTACGGGATCTTTTTATCAACACTTTTTGTAAATTGTTGATTTATTGTATAGATTATTGTGAATTTGTATAAATGGTTCTTAAGCAGCCAGACGCTATGTGGGTTTTGCTGGTTAAACTCCAGCAGTAACTCAATCACACTCTGGTGTTCTGTCAAATCTTGCAAACCTTTGTGGCAAGAGTGTGCACACTCCAATATGGGCAAAAGGAAATTCCCAGGCATTTTAGGAACTATGTTTTTTGATTTGGATACTGTTAATGTGTTTCTGCATGTTCAGTCACTCACTTGACCAAAAATAAAATAATTATTTGCTTGCTTAAATCTGATTTCCTTAAATCAGCATTGATAATATTGTTGGGCTAATTTGACTTTAAAATATCAATGGGTAGGGAAAGTGATGCATTTATTTCAATTCTCTGTTGGAGGCTTCTGTATAAATTATATGTAGAGTTTTAAAAAGTAATGCGATTATGTTTGCTCTCCCTTTTAAACAATGATCAAATTGAGATTATCCACAATCACATCAGTTTTTGGCCAGTCCCGCACTGCTTTCAGAATTCCCGTGTCATTTTTAGTGGCTGTTATCTTTAACGCAACTCCCCACAAAAGGTGCTTCAAACTGTACATTTTATTGATCAGTCATTATTTTTCTCCCCCCTTAGGATGGCATGAATTGGATCCCAATAATCCCTTGTTTGCACCCAGCCCGCTACTAAGCAAATTGGTGGAAGAAGGAAAGCTGGGCAAAAAGACTGGAGAAGGCTTCTACAAGTACTCCTAGAAGGCTAGGCACATTACTATTGCACTTTTTGTACATTAAAGCATCTGTGATGGCAGACTACTCTTGACATTGTGTTGTTGAAGATATTTGAGCAGGCACTAGCTTAAGTATCGTGTAAAAATTTGTAGAATAATGTGGGCATAATTTGTAATTTTGGTAAAATTGTGTTCAAAAGCCAGAGATAATGTTGGCCCAAGATAGTGCAGATTTATTTGACAATATGCAAATCGAAATTTAAACAATTGATCCTATGCATAGTTGTGCCTTAAACCATTGACCTACATGAATAAATCTAATCTGTCCTTCCAGTTTTTTTGAACTAAAAGCATTTGGGGCTTTGTACTTGTAAGATCTTTTTCATGTATTGATATGAAAATAAAATACTCTTTGAATCCAGCTCATCTGATGCAGATGAGAATGCATTATATAGTTATGCGAACATTAATATATACCATATTTTGTTTCCTGTATTTTAACAAACGTTTGAGGAAACCATCAAAAACATCCACTATATATGTCAGGATAGAGGTGTTAGCAAACCCAGATTTGAAGGAAACTGAGGTGGGTAGGGTGGGTGGTATAATAATAATAATCCTTGCATTTGATATAGTGCCTTATCACATCTTGAAGGTGTCTTAAAGTGCTTCACAGAATGTACTGCAAAGTACATTGACGCGACAGCCAATTGAGCACAACGGTGTCCCACAAACTTTCATGGATTGAGTGATCAAATATTTTTTGGGTGAGGGGAGGTGTTATTATCAGGCATGTGGAGTAAAGAAACTTACCTAAGGTTTTGCCCTGCCAGGAATCGAACCTGGGTCATTTACTTGAACTCTAACCACTGAGCTACAGGACTCCACAAATGATTTTCTCTCTTACCCAGTTCCCAAATTATACTAAATTAGAACCAGTGGAGAAACCCAGACTGATTATTATCTGTCGTCCTGACGTGAAAGGCGCTCTACAAGTGTAATTTTGTTGTTGTTGACCAGCTATCTCCTACTGCAGCCTTACTGAGGTAGCTGACTTTTTGTTTGGGACGGGGATCTTCCCAAGGTATTTGCGTCAGAAATGTATTGTACAGCACTGAGCTAGCAGTAAGAACCCTAGGTTATCAGTTTGGTGAACAATGAATAGTGCCATTGGATCTTTAACATCTACCTAGAACAGGGCCTTCGATTAAGATTTTATCAGAAGGTTGAAACCTCCAGTACTCACAATGCTTCCCCCATGCTTCACTGGAGTGTCAGCTCCAAGTCTCAACGTTAGTCTTAAATCCACATCCTTCTGACTCAAATACAAAAGTGAGCCAACTGAGCCAAGAGATATACTGATTATAATATACTTATTGGGAGAGCTTTATTCTTGCTATTATTTTATTCCTGCTTACCATCAAATTGCTGCCCGATGTAAAAATATCAAACAAAACTATAAGGAGCTTTGCGTTGAGTTCCTTGACAATGCAAGTGTCTCAACTGACAGAGTGTGCCCACACTTTCCCACAATAGGGTGTCGTGGCTCTACCTCAGAGCACTGAGTGGGTTGGGAAAAGTAAAACGTAAAAATCCCACACCGCGTGTGGTTTTGTCTTGTACTTGTGTGGCCTATGCCTGAATTGACACAGTTTTATCAGAAACTGCTTAGATAGGAAATGTTGATAAGCTAGTCTATCTAAGCGGGTAACATGCGTGGGAGCATCACAGTTGAACTGCCTCGAGAATCCACACGCATGCATGTTCACTGGCGACAGCGTGGAACCAAAGCTGCGCTTGACATTCTAAAACCACTTACAAACCAGGTGGCATCATGTTTCCATCCAAAAAAAACCCACAATAATAAAAATTGGTCATTTTCAATCCACGACTGTTTGTGGGACATTGCTGTGCGCAATTGGCTGCCGCGTTTCGCCCACAAGTATACAATCAATTCACTTTACAGCATATTTTGTGAAGTGCTTTGAGACGTCTGGAAGTCGAGAAAAGCACTAAATCAAATGACCAATTTTATTATTGTTTTTTTTTGGAGGTATTATTAGGTATGTGAAGTAAGGAAACTTGCACAAGGTTTCTCCCTGACCTGCTTGGATTCGAACACAGGTCTCATGTTTTCAACACTGGAACGAACACCTCTGAAACAAACTGCCCTTTCACCCCATCACATGTGGCGTACAGCGGAGGAGGAAACACTTGCTTTGACAGACTATTCCAAGATACACTGTGTAGCCGAGTAGCACCCTGGCAAACAACCGCTGACAAATATATGGTATTATCATATTAATTATCACGTACTCCAGTAGATGTGCTCATCACAAGAGAACAAAGATTAGCAATTCTCCTCCTCTAGCTTCAGGATGTATCCCATCAAAACTCTGTCAAGTCCTTTGAGGTCGTTTTTTGCTGGGCTTGTGAGGCAAGGATCCGGTTCTTGTGTGCAACTAAATCTAGAGTAACACCATGGGGACGACCCTTTGACTGACGGCTTCTCCCAGAGCTCAGCTGCCAGTCCTTTGTAGAATATATAAATAGAACAAATGCACAGTTTTGGAGCACAATAAATAATGTTGACATTTATTACATTTTTAAACAGCACTGATTTATTAATCAGTTTCATAATTCTGTAAGTGAAATTAAGAGCCACTTCTCAATATCATATGCAGTAAAGGCAAGAATAGGAGCTGGAAACTAACAGAAAGGGAATATATTAGTGCCACTTTTCCCTTTTCATGCAGAACGTGAAACTATTATTTTTACCTGTAAAATTTGATTTTGTCATTTGACTAAATATTTTGCTTTTTGATAGTTTCCTTCTGGGTGTTAGCTTCCCGCCTCAACGCTGGTTGTTTCTCATTTATCCTGTGAGGTATCAGCTTGGCTGAATTATTAGGACTCGTATCTCTTGAGTTTGAAGGTTGTAGATTGAAGCCCACATTAGCGTTTTGGACTCAGCCTCTAGGCTGGCGTCCAGGCTGAGTCATCCAGAACTGTGCAGCTCGTATCCTCACCCACACCATGCACCGTGACCTCATCATCCCCATACTCGCCCGGCTCCACTGGCTCCCCGTTCCTCAGAGGATAGAATTAAAAATCCTCATCCTCACTGACAAGACCCTCCACGGCCTTGCCCCCTCCTACCTCTGACCTACTGACCCCATATCAACCTGTCCACTCCCTTCATTCAACAGATTCCAGTCTGCTCTATATCTCCTGCCCGACCCTCCCTACCACCAGTGGCCAGATTTTCAGCCTCGCTGCCCCTACTCCATTCTGCAATCTCTTTGCCTTGCTCCCTCTCTTCCCTCCTTCAATGCCCAACTCAAGACCTTTCTTTTTGATTGTGCCATCAGCTGCTCTCCTACCCTCACTGCCCTCCCTCATGCCAACCCTACACCCCCATGCTCGGGTCCTGATCGGCTTGGGGTGGGGCCTGGCAGGCAAGATGTGTACACAGCGACAGGGCCATTCCATCAGCCCACGGGCTACGGGAGAGTATTGGGTGGGGAGGGGTGATTGCGGTCATGGCTTAGATGCCTGAGACCAGAGGGAAAGGAGGACAAGATAGCAGAAGGATAGAATAAACTTACACTATACTTACCCTACCCGGACAAATTCGAAACTGGCGCCCAGCAGCGAGATTCAGTTATTTTTCAGGTGGGGCTTTTGAAATGTAAACTGTAAAGTGAATTTTGATTGCATATTTTATGGGCAAATCGCGGCAGTCATTTGCACACAAGTGTGTCTTACAAACAGTCTTGAATTGAGCGACCAAATTATTATTTTTGGAGGGAAGGAATTATTATCCTTGGAAAATGATCCACAAATTGAGTAACAACCGGTTCTGATTGACTGCTAGGTAAACAGGTGTGTGGAGTTGCCCAACGTTTCGCCCTGCCCCAGAATCAAGCCCAGTTGCTCTTGTTTGCACGGCGAGTGCTCTAACCACTAGCTAGAGTACTCTACTTGGCAATTTTTGATGTTCAGCGCTCATGAATAGCAAATTCTACAATACCTAGACATCTCAGATCATCTTTTAGCAACTTTAAAAAGAGAATTGGACACAGGTCTGAATAGCAAAAATAAAAAAAAGCAGGAAGGCAGCTGAGTGGGATTTACCAAAAAGCTCTTACACAGAGAGCTTTCACAGGCCTAAAGAACTAAATGTCCTTCTTTGTCATATCAATTCACTTTACAGTATATTCCGTGAAGTGCTTTGAAACGTCTAGAAGATGTGATAAGGCACTATACCAGGATTATTATTTTATGATGAAATATTTTGTGACCCTGCTCAATATAGAGGAGAGGAGGTTTTATACCCTTCTCAGGTATAAAACTGCCACTAGAGAAGAACTCACTAAATCTATCACAAACACAGTGGAGCAAACGATACTCCTTCTGAATACCTGAGTCACTAACTCACGTTGCTAGAGTTAGGCAGTGATCAGGTAACCACATGATGGCAGTATGAGCGCACTCGCCTCCCAAGCGATAGACCTGGTTGGATCCCCGGCAAGGAAAAACCTTGGGCAAGTTTCCTTACTCCACACGCCTGATAGTAATCCCTCAAGTAAAAAATACAATAATAAATTGGTCACTTTCAATACACGACTGTCTGTGGGACACTGCCGTGGGCAAATGACTGCCTTGTTTCGCCCAAAAAATATACGGTCGATTCACTTTACAGAATATTCCGTGAAGTGCTTTGAGACGTCTAGAAGATGTGAAAAGCGCTATATCAAATGCAAGTATTATTATTGTTTGAAAGATTTAAGATGTTCATGTAAATTAAAATTAAGGCTGATTTCCTCATACACACACAGCACTTTCCTGAGGCTGGTGACTTTGGCTGGGTAGGGTTTCAGAGTCACTGACAGCTCATTGAACCAAGGCCTAAGGGTCTTATCCTGCTTGAGGGTTGACAGTGAGTGCTGAGAAGCTTGTCGCTATGAGGGAAGGGTAGAGTATTAGATCAAGGCATCCTCCAATGTTTTCACTGTTTAAGCAGTCGATGGACAATGTATGGGAGTGGAAACCCTGTCCCTGGCTGATCTGCCCACTCCTTAGCCCAAGGCACTGAGTCCGTTAACTTAGCTGCTGAGATCAACTAAATTGGTAAAGTATATAGATAATAATTCTTGCATTTGATATAGTGCCTTATCACATCTTTTCGACTTCTCAAAGATCTTCACAGGATATACGGTAAAGTGATTTCACTGTATGTTTTGTGAGCAAAATGCGGCAGCCAATTGCACACAGCAGTGTCACACAAACAGCCGTTGATTAAGTGACAATATTATTATTATTTTCAGGGGTGGGGGATTATTACCCCCAGAAAAGTAATCTGTCAATCGACTAACAACAGGGTTTCTACTTACTGATAGGTAACCAGAGGCATGCAGCATAAGGAAATTTGCCCAATGTTTCGCCCTGCCAAGAAACAAACTCAGGTCCTCTCGCTTGCGAGGCCAGTGGTCTTGCCACTGAGCTACAGGATTCCTATCCTTGGTACCTCCAGATTAGGCATAAACCTGGGTATTTGCCGATCTGGATAGTTCTGTAGCACATTGTGTGGTACCTTTACCAAATAAGCCGTGTGGGAGGGGAAAATCACATCTAATTTTTCAAGAGAATATTGCTGTTGATAATGTCTGTTTGATAATATCTTTCTTGCTCTGCTGCATGACACATCTCGATCACCAAATCAATGCAACTCCAACTCGCACTAGGATTGTCTGGACGGAAAGGAAACTAATGTTTAAACTGTCTCTCTCTCTTGTGACCATTGATGTGCTAGATGGTATCGGATTGCCAGCATAGCATCGCAAAGCTGTAGTGAGGCAGGAGAGTAAACAGGACTCAGGTAAGAGTGACAACAACAAATTTGACTGTTTTTGTATTGCAGGTTATATGTAGACAAACTACTTCTAGTAAAGCACCATTACAGAGCAAAGTGGTGTGAGATTTTCTTTATGCACCAATTCAAGCCAAATGCAACTCTGGTTTCAGAACATTAAGTTGTTTCTGACCCACAACTGAAGTAAATAACTTCACTTTTCATACTGGAGATTCTATGGAGAATTAGTGGCAAAGCTACAATAAATATGAAATACTTATTACTTTAGTATAAATAGGGCTTTAGTCTGCATTAGCGAAATGCATTGTTTTACCACTCTTTAATCCAGGTGCCGGTTTGGATTCAAATTGAGTGTAACTCCTTAACAGTCATTCACATTCATTCACACAAACATACTCACAACGGACAGTGCCTTGCATTTGATATAGTGCCCTTACTACAACATTGAGATGTCTCAAAGGGCTTCACTATAAAGTGAATTAACTGTATATTTTGTAGTATACTCTCAGCCAGTTGCACCCAGCAGGGTCCCACAAACAGTCGTGGATTGAGTGGCCAATTTATCATTGTTGGAGGGACTGTTACAGCTGCAAAGCTATTCTCCAATCAACTAGCAATCGATTTCCTAGGTAAACAGAGGCGTGTGGAGTAAGGAAAGTTGCCTAAGGTTTTGCCCTGCTGGGAATTGAACCTTCAAAACTCTGCCGTCCACATTCACACCCGCACCAAACTTCGCTCCCCCATTACCCCAGTCCTTGCCAGACTCCACTAGCTCCCTATCCCAGAGAGGATCGATTTCAAGATCTTCACCCTTGTTTTCAAACCCCTCCACTCTTCTGCACTCCCCTACCTCTTTGACCTATCTCCCCAAACCAGCACCCGTTGCCTTCACTCCACTGGGTCTGACCTCCTCCGTGTCTCCCAGATCCTCCGCTCCACCCTCGGCCGTGCCTTTAGCCACTACGCCCCGAGGCTCTGGAACTCCCTTCCTCACTCCCTTCGCCTCGCTCCCTCTCTTCCCAGTTTCAGGTCCCAGCTAAAGACCTTTTTCTTCGACCTTTGTTCACCTTTCTACCCCTGCCCCTGGCTCAGTCCCGGGATCCATGTTGTGAAGTGCTCTGAGACGCCGTCCAACAAATCTAAGTTGTTTTTGTTGTTGTTGTTGTTGAACCCAATTCTTCTCATACGAGGTGAATACTGTAACCAATACACTACATGAATACACTAGGAAGGCACAGATACCTTGGATTGCTAGATACTTGAGATTGCATTGACATGCTGGCTGTGCTAAAAATAAAGAATTTTTTTGTTAAAATCTTCCCATTATAAATCAAATCCATAGCCCTTAGTGTAAATGTCAAAAATTTTGTACAACACATATCGGAAGCTATCTTGTTTTTCTTTCTTGACATCTTACTCCACGATATAAATATAATTTGTTGTTGTTGTTGTTGTCTGCTCCTAAATTCAAATTCTCTAAAACTCTAAAGTGAATTGGCTATCTGTTCCATGGTTATTTCTGTGCAGTCAGGATGTGTCGCTGTGATATGTCAGGCAATTGCCACCTCCCATTGCAGAAACATATGCATGCTAACATGAAAAATAACTCTCAGGTGGCTTTTAATCAAACAGCAGCCATTATTTCTTGGTCTCTCTAAGGCAGGCTTTACTTTTTGCAAAACTCAGATCTGTACAGTTCATCAATCAGAAGAGATTTCATAAACGTTCAGGTAAAGTGACATTAACCAGGGGACGTAGATTTGTTCCTTTATAGAAACAGAAGAAAACCACAACTAAACAAATAGTGGTTTATTTTTAGAAATCTTGTTTTTTGATAGAGCACCTTAACATGCTGTATGTTAAAGTGATAGCAATTGATATGGAACCTTATCTCCTTGTTGAATGTCTCAAAGCACTTCACAGGATTTATATTTTGTAGGCAAAGGCAGCAGCTAATTTGCACAAGCAACATTCCCCCAAACAACCATTAAGTAAATTATTTGTTTTATTTGGAGGCTGGAATATTGGTAGAAACTCACTCCTTTTGGACAGTGCTATATGGAATCTTTAATATCCACTTGGATTGATTTAACATCTTATCCAAAGTAAAGCACATCTGACAGTCCAGTGCTCCCCCCAACACTGTAGTGAAGTGTCAACCTAGACCAGGGTGATCCAGGTCCTTAAAGTCCTGATATGGTACTTTGAGAGTGATACCAACTGAGCCAGGCTGACAATATGCTAGAGATGCTATGAAGGATTAGTTGTGTTGTCTGCAAATACACAGTTACTATACTAAACAGTAATCACTGTGAAACTCTTGTTAGAAATTTTGGCATGATAAAGCATCATATCCCAGAAATGTTATTAAATCTGCAGTAAATAAGAAAAGCTTTTCATTAGCAAATGTCAGCTGTGAGAAGCATGAATTCCTTCTAAGGTGTCTGTGTGTATTTGCTCATGCACATGTTTGTGTAAGTGTGCCTATCTGTTTGTGTGTGTGTGTGTGTTTTCAAGTGTTTGTTGAACATTAGACATTTTTTACTTTTTATTGCTTACTTGCAAATCTGTCTCTATAGTGACACTGCCTGTCTGATAGAGACTTAAAGGAAATACCCACTTAACAGCACAGACTCTGAGTTTTAAGGATCCTGAGAAATCATGTTTCTCAGCCTAAGTACTGAACAGTTAATGGCTTAGTCCAGAACACAAATTATCCAATAATTAGGGAAACATCTTTAGTGAAGTGCACTCGGGCCATACGAGTACCTGGTGTAGAAAATGCACTGGTGAGTTTCACAGTACTTTTTTTCCCTCCTTTCATTTGATATCGACTCTCATCACATCATCAAAGCATCTCAAAGCACTTCACAACATTTTTCTGGGATGTATTGTGACTGTATAATTGTCTGCATAATATTCAAAACAAAAAAGGGTTAGTGTTAGCCCTAACCCCAACCCTAAGAAAAGAAGAGAGTTTCTCCTGGTGTCCTGGCCAACAAATCCCAAATAAAATTGGTATTCACTTCATAGTTGTTTGTGGGACATTCCAGTGTCCAAATTATCTGCTATGTTCACCATCAAAAAAGACAGAGCACAGCCACTGTACTGTCAATTCCTTTGAAGCGTTTTAGAATATCCTTCTGATATGAAAGTTGCTGTACCAAATATGAGAATTATTATGATAAATATGTAGGTTTGGTTTCAATACTGTTAATGAGTGGTGTTGAGTTTTTGTACCAGTCAGACACCTGGTGACAAAAAATAAAAATTATAATTGTTAAGCACTTTTAGGTATTCCTTCTACATGAAAGTGATCGTTGTAGTTGAAGGGCTGAATGGAAGCAAGATTTTTCACCTCGTCTTCGCCTGCAAGATCATTTTGTCTTAAAATTTAAGTCACACAGAATTTTGAAAAATTCACATTTACAAAAAAGCGGCTACTAGGTAGGACTGAATTTAAGAATTTCTCATAAATTTGGTCTGAAATTTTGCGAAAATGGTCTTGCAGGCTAAGATTAGGTGGAATTTTTGGGTCATGCAATTCAAAGCCTGAATCTTCTTTACCCAAGTCTAGTGGTCAACCCACTGAGCTACCCAGAATATTACAACGTAGTTTGTCGTTCTCTAGTGAGGCGGTGGGTAAAGCATGTTATTATGCTAGCATGAGGGCGTTTTTACTGGCTGTAACCCTGAGATTATCCTTGACCTGGGAGTGTTTGGTGCTCGTAATGGACAGTAAAGTTGCAGAAGCATTCCATTCTTTCAGCTGCCGATGTCCTTTGATGAGCTCACAATTTACATGTAAAATACAAAACACAAAGCAATAAACAATACCCGTGAAATAATGACAGATTGAGAAAGGGGGATCAAGGCAAATTTTTTAAACAAGTATTTACCGACTTCAACCCAAGAGGTTATCAGTCACCGATAACGCACAGGGCAATGGCTGAACCCACTTCCCAACCCAAAGGAATTACTTCACTACGCTGTGCTCTTGATCAGTATTTTCTGTGTAACCTTCTGTGTGGGGTCCTGTAGCGTGGAAATTGGAGCACTCGTCTGGCAAGCGAGAGGAACTTAGGTTTGATTCCTGGGCAGAGTAAAACGTTGGGTAAGTTTCCTTACTCCACATGTCTCTGTTTAGCTAGCAGTCAGCAGGAACATAGTTGTTAGTCAATTGGCGGATCGCTTTTCCGGGGGTAATAATTCCTTGAAAAAATATTGGACATAATTGGTTGCCGTGTTTCATCCACAAAATATACAGTCATAAGTCACGAAGACATGACAAGATGCTGTATCAAATGCAAAGATTATTATTATTATTGTCTTTGTAAAGGAGATTCCTGATGTTTGGGGCATCTTGTGTATGTTAGGGAAGCTGCTTGCGTGAGCTAAAAATGCACTGGTTACTCCTGCCACTCAGCCACAATGGTGCATCTTTCAGCATTGTTTGGTCTCAGGCCAAGAGGCCAGTTAATTTAAAGCTCTGGCGTGTGGATAACCTTGGGCTGAACCTGTAAATAATCACTCGGAATGGTAATAATCACAGTCTGTAACCAAGTGATTATGCACGGCTGTTACTGTTGGAATTCTGGCAGCCGAATGTGAGGTGAAAGAGAGAATGGCAATCTAAAGAAGGATTTTCCAAAACGATGAGGAAAGTACAAGTGTCCTATTCAAAGCACAAGAAATAAGACTCAAACGTAGGAGAGGAGAGCATGATAAAGGTCTAACTCTGCATTGGGACCAACAGAACGTGGAGTGGAATGACAATGCACTGTTGAAGTGCTTTAAATGTACATCAACGCTCATTTCCTCCTCATGTGTTCAGGTCTAACACAGCCAGACTGAGATGGAGGACAGCTTTGCAATGCAAACCTCTTCTTCTCCCCACCCCCACACACTTCCTCTCTCTGTCTCTCTTCCCCCCTTTGTTCTCCACTCCACTCTGTAAACTGTAGGCTACGGTCAATGTAGATTTGTGGTGGGTTTGTACACTTCATTCAGAGCAGGGATCTGGGTTGCCCTTCAGTCATTTAAACTTACTGATCAGCTAAGTATAAAGGGAGCTGACTTCTGTTTAACATTCGACCCAGATGAGTAACATGAGAAGACAGGGTGTTAAGACTTCAGATGGATATTCAGGGTGAATCATAAAGGTGTATGCTATCCTGAGGGGATGTCGGGCTAGTTGGTGCTTGTGTGGTGTAGCCTTGTGCGCACGTAAGAGTCCCAAATCAACAAGGGAATCATCAAGTATACTTTAATAATCTATTCTGGACCCTCTGTTATTTTATGCAATAGACAAGTATTACATTTTAACTTTTTTTTTGTGCGCAGAATTTTGTAAAGTTAACCCTGGGGGAATCAAACCTGTTTCTTGTTGTGCGGCTCTCAATCAGGTACTGCATTAATTGGATCTGATGATGCAACCTATTGGTACTGCCCAAAATACTGTGGAATGGTTACAGGGAGCCTGATTTCTTCCTCTGAGATCACACAGCCCGGAAGTGGTGGGAAGACCTCTGCATATGTATAATTAAGTGCATGCTCAGAGCTCCATTAACCCATGCCAAACCTCCATTTTTTAAAAATAAAGACATGGCTGACTCTTAAATAGCATTAAGAGTGCTCATTTGCAAGTTCTTGGGCTGCTTGATAATAATAATAAAAATAATAATAATAATCCTTGCATTTGATATAGCACTTTTCACATCTTCCAGACGTCACAAATCGCTTCACAAAACAGACTGTAAAGTGAGTTGACTGTATATTTGCTATGCACAATTGGCTACCTCATTATTCTGTGATGGACTAAAAATAATAATAGTAATCCTTGAATTTGATATAGCATCTTCTCATGTCTTCAAGATGTCTCAATGCTCTTTACAGGATGTTCTATAACATGAATTAACTATATTTTGTGGGCCGAATCACGCAAATTGCGCACAGCAGTGTCCCACAAATAGTCGTGGATTGAGTGACCAAATTATTATTAATATTGAGGGCAGGGAGTGTTACCCCCAGAAAGCAATCCGTCAATTGACTAACAGCTGGGTTCCTATGTACTGCCAGGTAAACAGAGGCATGTGGCAAAATGAATCTAGCTAATGTTCCACCCCTCAGAACAATTTATATGAATTCCTGTATTCTGCAATCGTGGCACTGTGGTTCTATCCCCTGGCACAACTATATTTTCAAGGTAGCTTCACTTGTCAAGCTCCACCACCAAATAGGAAGCTGAAACCTATAATTATATTATTATTATTATATTGTGCTTTTCCTGATGAATTGTCACAATTTGTGTGGCAATTTGCTGTACAACATTTACCGTAAACTGAGAAATAGTGGGGTCATCTTATACTAGCTCAGGAAGGTGGATCCCTCAGGCCTACCCAGACATCTCTGTAATGTCTCCATTGCCCACACCATGTACTGTATCCCTAAATTTTGTTAGGAATTGGATTATCAAACCATGTCTATATTTAGTGCATACACATCCATGTAGTAAAAGCCAAGACAACATTGTTTAAATGTTGTTGCTTTGAGACCAGTCAGATCGATGGACTGTTGTGGCCTTAAAGTAATTCAAAATTTCTATAGTTGTGAAATTCCACAAGTCGAGGTTGTCACACTAAATTCTCTTAAAATATATGATTGAGAAGAATTTTTTAATTCACTTTTAATTTCGAAGACAGCTCTTTATAATCACAAAAAATTGGTTTCCCAACTATGACTAAATTCAAGGATTTTCCTTAATTCTGCACAATCTCACATCAATTTACATCAATGATCTAGACGAGCACATTGAATGTAACGTGTCTAAATTTGTGGATGACACTAAACTAGATAGGAGAGTCAGCTGTGAGGATGATGCAAAAAGATTGCAACAGGATATAGATAGGCTAGGGGAGTGGGCGAGTAGGTGGCAGATGGAATTTAATGTGGGGAAGTGTGAAATTATTCACCTAGGTAGCAAAAAGAAAAAAGCAAATTATTTTCTGGTCAGGGAGAGGTTAGATAGTGTACAAAGGGATTTGGGTGTCCTTGTCCACCAGTCTCAAAAAGTTAGTTTGCAGGTGCAGCAAGCAACTAAGAAAGCAAACAGCATGTTAGCATTCATTGCAAAAGGTTTAGAGTACAAGAGTAGGGAAGTCTTGCTGCAACTGTATAGGGCCTTGGTGAGACCGCACCTAGAGTATTATGTGCAGTTTTGGTCTCCTTATTTAATAAAGGACATATTTGCCTTAGAGAGGGTGCAGCGTAGATTCACTAGGTTAGTTCCTGGGATGACGGGACTGACCTATGAGGATAGGTTGAATAAACTAGGGCTGTATTTTCTAGAGTACAGAAGAATTAGGGGAGATCTTTTTGAAACATATAAGAAACATATAAAGCCTTATCACATCTTCGAGATGTCTCAAAGCACTTGACGGAATAAACTGTAATGTGAATTGACTGTATATTTTGTGGGCAAAAAGTAGCATCCAATTGTGCACAGCAATTTCGCACAAATATTCGTGGATTGAAGCAACCAATTACTTTTGAGAAACAATTATTATGCGTAGAAAAGTGATCTACCAATCGACTAATAACCTGATTCCTACATACTGCTAGGTTTTCCATCACATCACTCCTATGTTTTACTAATCTCCTTGCACCTGTAGCTGTAACACACCTTGAACTTGCCAGTATATTGTCCTTATTCTGTTTTATAGTAGCCACTATTGATCTAGCTAGCCCTAAAGCCCTCTTGACATCCATACCTTTTTTGCCAGACCCGATGCGCTTTATCACCTCCAATTTAGTATTTAAAGTGATGACTTTGTGGGATTTCTGGCCGCTAGCGGTATTACCGCTGCTTATTTCACTTACTCCTGTCTGTCCCCAACTTGGTGGAAGCATAGTAGAGGTTGTAAATCACTTGGGAATGTTTGGGAATTACTGCAATACTGACGTGGCGTGGTGTCACTTCAAAATCAGCTGGCTTTTAAACAATGACGTGGTGACATGCTATTGGCTGGTTCAAATGTTTGGATTTACCTTCAAATACATTATGGACTGTGCGTATGGACAAAATGGCCGCGCGAAATGCGACTGCAATATTCAAAATATGTACTGCGCACACGCAACAAAAAATTGTTCGTTAAAATTAATCCAAGTGTCCTATATCGATCAAAAGTTGTTAAAAAATGATGGTCCTTCAATCGAAACATCCTAAATAGAAGCATCCTAAATAGAGGCTTACCTGTATAATAATTTTCACTGTACTCAGCTCCCACCCAGGAGAGAGTAGTAAGGTTACTATTGAGTGACAGCACCAGCTTTGTGCCTTTGCCAACTTGTTTAAAAAATACTGGGCTGTTAACAGTTAAAAGCCCTCAAAAAATCATCTTTCCCTTCCCCAACACTTCATTTGGAGTTAACCTGGACTTTAAAGATGTTCTGTTTCTGTGAGCAAGGGTTGGGGCTGTGTTCTGTCAATCAGCAGCCTCCCTTCTCTTTAGACATTAGTTCAGGAATCAGCTCCGGTAAGCAACTTTTCTTCTAGTTTATTTCTGACTATGACTTGCCTGGCCTGGTTGAACAGCAAACCTCACTTATAACCTTTGCTGCTGTAACTGTGTGAATTGCATTAGGCTACTTGAGTCTCTCAATAAGGCAGAAATCATGACATAGGATGACAGCTTTCAAATTGGATTAAGTATTAATTTTAACTGGAGTGAACTACTGCCACAATACTACAGAATACTACAAAGGCATCATAGAGTATCTAGACTTGCGTAGAAAATAGTGAACAGTCTGTTGGGACAGAAAGGGTCAGTTTACTCTTTAGTGAACCTAATGCTTCCTTTTATGTCCTGATGTCTTCTCATCGCAGGTTTAGCTCATAGTTGTCTTTGGATCTTTGTTCAGATGAAATATTAAACCGAAGTCCTGTCTACCTGTTCAGGTGGATGTTCAAGATCCGATGGCACTATTCGAAAATACAAGAAAGTTTGTCTCAGTGTTCTGGCCAACAATCCCCAAATAAAATTAGTCACTCACTCCATGGCTGTTTGTGGGATGCTGCTGAACACAAATTGTATGTTGCGTTCGCCTATAAATACACAAAAGGCAAAGCATTGCAGATGCTGGAAATCTGCTATAAACACAGAAGTCGCTGGGAACATGCAACAGGTCAGGCAGCGTCTATGGAGACAGGAAAATCAGTAAACGTTTCAAGTCAATGACCTTTTTTGGAACTGTCCACAACACTTTGCAGCAATTATCTGCAAAGCATTCTGAGAAGTTTCAATGTTAATAGATGCTGTACCAAATGAAAGGCTTATTATTAATGCATCACATACTCAGATCTCTCGTCTTATTATTCCTCGTAAACAAAAACCCAGGTTTGAACTGGTGTGATATATCACCTGTAACCTGTCTTCTCAGTTGTGAAATACTGCCCTGACTTCAATGAGAAGTGAAACCACTGCTAACCATGACCTTGCTTGTAGCACTTTGTTGCAGATGCAAATCGTCTTGGACTGTGTTCAATAAGGCTCTATAAGTTAAGTCGTTTAACTCTCCCTTCCTGGTACAGTTTTTGTTCTGTGTTTCTGAGGGGCAGGAAAGGTCATTGATGCATTCTGTCAACATTCATCTCTCATTTGCTCATATCTGCATTTTTCCAGGGATTAGTGAACAGCGGAATGTCTCACCATTCCTCAGCAACCAGCCCAAATGCAAAATGGAACTTAATGCCGGAAAGTGCAATGAAAATAAATGTACTGCAAACTGGGAACAGCGACAGCAAAACTAAGTGTATGTTGTTAAACAGACGTGAGGGAGGAAATTTGATGTGAATGTATATAAGAGGTCTAAATAACAAGAGAGTTCCAGTTGGGACCATGGCTATTGTTTGGAAGACTTCATGAAAGTCAGAATGTCAATCATCAACATCAACTTGCATATTTATACAGCGTCCTTCAGGTGGTGTATAAATATGGCATCTCAGCATGCTTGACAATGGCATAGAATGACGCTGAGCCAGGAAAAAAAGGGAAGGTGACCATAGGTCAAAGAGGTAAGTCTCCAGATGCATTATGAAGATGGGCAAAAGGGGGCCCAAAGAAGAGGGACTTCTAAAGGGTGAGTGGACAAGAAAATTGGGATTCGCTACTTCTGAATCCTTTTCAGATTCCACAATCTATCACCAAACATTTGAAGTGCTACCAATGTCAATGAAATGCTGGGGCATATAAATAAAACTGCAGAAGCTGCATTGACATATTTTCCAGCCGAAGGCTATGTTTCTATTTTATCAGTTTAAAAAAATAAGCATATTAAGGTGTGAGTTTTACTGTGTCTGATGGTCTTGAGGTGAAAAGTTCAGTGGAAAGGAAAATATGCAGACACGAATGTGCCAGTTAATGCCGCCACTGAGTACAAGAAAGTCACACTTTACACCGAGAAGCATTAGTATGTTCAAACACGTGTAAAGTACAATATTGCTTAGCAGCAGAAAGGATTCTAAGATAAGGTGATTAATAATAATCATCATTTTATTTGATATAACACCTTATCATATCTTGAAATAATAAGAATGTTCTACAATAATAGCAACAATAATCCTTGTATTTACTCTGATTCTAGGTTTTGCTTGATAGGTCTTAAGGGAGCAGAATCCATGATCATTCTACGCAGGTTGGCAACAACAAACAACAATAGAATTACACTTGTATAGCACCTTTCACATCAGGAGAATGTCCCAAGGCGCTGGACAGTTATTGCTTCTGACCCGAGCTGAGGATGGGCCGGTGGGGAGTGGGAGGGGAGGGGAGGAGAGGAAAGGAGGGGATTAGCAGTTGCCAACGAGTCCATTGAAGAGCAGAGTCTTGAAGCGAGACTTGTAGGAGGCCAGGGAGGGGCAAGGCGGAGGGACTGCGGGATGGAATTCCAGAGGCTAGGAGCAGAGTGGCTGAAGGCTCAGCTGCCAATGGTGGGGTGCGCGGGTTGGGGGATGTGGAGCAGGCCAGAGTCAAAGTCAAGATGCAGGGTTTTTTTAAATGACAGAGTAAATGGAGCAACTGGTGTGTAACCAGGACTGGATGATAATTAAAAATCCACACCCACAGAATGGCATCTTCATCCTTGGAATTGTTAACTTGTGGACAAAGCAACCACCTCCAGAGCAACAAATACTGAACAAGATATTCAGATTGATAATAAATTAAGCAAGAAGCAGTGAGCTAAGTGTCGAAACGTATTTGGCTATTTTTGCTCAGCCTAGTGTCTTAAGAGTATCCAAACCAGTCTGAGAGTTCCACTCATATATGCCACCTATACAAGGACATTTCCTTTGGTCTGAAGTAAAATTCACACTCACTTTCCATAGAGAGGCATGTTGGCAAGAGCCAAGGTTTGGGGATGCTCAAGTACATGATAGGATAACTGCTGGATCTAACCAGCTAAAACCGCATACCTTGCCATTGATATTGCAATCTGTCCTGCTGCTTGTCCAGCTAAGACCACACAGCACTTTTGAGCTTTGGCTTGCAGGGTTAACATGAGCTGAGTGGGTGGATTCCCTGTCCCCTATGACTGATCTGCCCACCCCCGCCCACCCCACCAATGAGCCAGGTTGGCTGTGCTGACATCAACAGTGCCCGGGAATAATGTGCAGCTCCAAAGAGATGTCACTAACCTCCCTGCAAGGAGAAGTGGGCTAAATGGGTTATTCACCACACAGAGGTGTCACTTGTGAGATTCACAAAAGGATTTGTAAATAACAAATTTTTACAGGTACCTGGACTGACCAGTGTCTCATCTCTGGATTGCTGCCTTGGATCTAAATCATCCGGATTTGCCACATACCCGACCCCAGCAAGGTTCTCAATGCTGATTACCTGTGTTGCATATTGGTCTCTGGCCAATTTACAGAGAGTTAGGTTAAAGTTACGTTAGCTTTATAACCTGAACCAGAAGAGAAATCCACAACACGGCTTTAGGACATCAACACTGAGAACAATGTGGTGAGGAGAGAGGCATTGTCTGCCACCGGTACATTTCTATTCAATACTTACAGAAAATCATTGTTTGGACTGCAAGTCAACTCCTGTACTGGCTCCAAAGCAGCTTTGCCTTCAGGGGCCAGTACTGTAACATAGTGTATAATAATCCTTTCATTTGATGTAGCCCCTTATCAGTCTTCCAAACATCTCATAGCACTTCACAGAATATGCTGAAAGTGAATTGACTATGTACATTACGTATTGAATCAGGTCAGCTAATCGCACACAGCAGAGCCCCCAAACAGTC
Source organism: Hydrolagus colliei (assembly GCA_035084275.1). Lineage (NCBI taxonomy): Eukaryota > Metazoa > Chordata > Chondrichthyes > Chimaeriformes > Chimaeridae > Hydrolagus > Hydrolagus colliei. The sequence goes on from CM068742.1 coordinate 80,586,570, forward strand.
ATGGATTTAGTGACAATTTTGTTTTAAGAATTGTTACTCACAGAAAATCGACAATCGACTAACAATCAGGTTCCTACATTTTTTGCTAGATAAGCAGAGCATGTGGAGTCAGGAAACTTGCCCAAACCTTTGTCCTGCCAGGAATCAAACAGAAGTCCTCACTTGCCAGGCAAGTGTTCTAAACTCTAAGCTACAGGACTTCTGATGCTGTTGTACTCTCTTTGTGTGGTTATCACCTGAACCACCAAGGATATCATAGAATCATAGAATCATAGATTCATAGAATTTTACGGCACAAAAGGAGGCCATTCGGCCCATCTAGTCTGTGCCGGCTCTTTGAAAAGAGCGATTCAATCCCACTGCCCTGCCCGCTCCCCATAGTCTAATAGACCCGTTCTCCCTAAATAAAGATCTAATTCCCTTTTAAAAGTTGTTATCGAATCAGCCTCCACCACCTTTTCAGGCAATGCATTCCAGATTCGAACAACTTGCTGAGTGAAAAAATTTCTCCTCAGCTCCCCTCTACTTCGCCTTGAAACTATTTTAAATCTGTGACCACGAGTCACAGATTCACCCACGAGTGGAAATAGTTTTTCTTTGCATTTTATGGGATGCTGCATTTTATGCAGCATCCCACTTCTGCAGGTGGCATCATCACAGGAAATTCAGTGAACTCTACTTGCTGCTTTCTGGCTGAGAGCAAGGCTGAGATGTCTGTCAGCCCTTCCAGACAGGCCAGAAATGCAGTGCTGTCAGACACTCTTCATCATTATATCAGCTTTAATGTACATAATATATAATAACAATCATTGCATTTGATATAGCGCCTTATCACATCATTGAAATGTCTCAAAGTGCTTCACAGAATATGCAAAACTCTGCAGCAAATTTGTGCACGGCAGTGTCCCACAAACACCCGTGGATTGAATAACCAAAATGTTTTTTGAGATACCAATACCAGCATTGGCACTTCTGCGTTCCACCAATTCAGTTAGTATTTGTATATTACACTGGAATAAGATAGAATAAAATGATATTTTCATTTCTGTATTTTAGTGGGAATCCCTATTATAAATACAGAACAAAAGTATTGCCAGTTTTAATGATTGTCTGTCTATGTTCTGTTTATTGCAAGAAAAAACTCTCCCCTAACACCCACAACTTTTGTTAACACTTAAGTTTCATTTTGCCTTAAGACTAAAGAGTGTGACTGAACATGCCCTTTAAAATTATCACTGTTAATATCTCACTTGAGAATCGGCTAGCTCAGTTGGTGGAAGTTTCACCTCCGAGTTAGAAGGTTGTGGGTTTAGGCCTCAGATCAGCATGATTTCAAAATTCCATCTCCAGCTGCCTTTTCAGGTGGATATTTTCAAAAATGGAATTGAATTTCTCCCAATGTCCTGACCAACAATCCCTGAAACAAAATTGTTGATTTACTTCAATGCCTATTATGGGACATTGATGTGCACACACAGGCTGCTGTGTTTGCCTACAAAATACCCACCCACTACAATTTCACAGTATATCCTGTGAAACATGACTATGTGTATTTTGTAGGTGAAGAATATAGTGAATCAATATAGTTGCTGGACTATAGTGCAAGGTCAGTTGAGTTTAGATCTCCAGGCATCATACTGAGGTTTGAGAGTGCTTCGATTAGGCCGCACCTTGAATATTGTATACAGTTCTGGTCACCACAACATGAGTAGCAAATGACAGAGCCCTTTAGCTGTTCAGAGGAGAAGAATGAGGATGAATTCAGAGGAATTCCTCTGAACCTAGGAATTCTAGGTTCAGAGGAATGAGCAGTGAGCGAAGAGTGGACAAGTTGGGCTCTTCAGTCTTGAGAGAAGACAACTCAGAGGAGACTTCCTGGAGGTGTACAAAATATTAAATGTGATAGAAAACGTAACCGTTAGGATGCACAAGGACAGTAGGATAATAATTTTAAAAAGAATAAAATAGAAAAAGAGGACAGGTGAGCCTTCAGCCACTCTGCCCCCAACCTCTGGAATTCCATCCCGCACTCCCTCCATCTCACCCCCTCCCTGTCCTCCTTCAAGTCCTGCCTCAAGAGCCTCCTCTTCGGTCCCATCAGTCACCCCAAATCTCCTCCTTTTCCTCCACCCTCCATGATCCCGACCACAGCTTGGGTCTGAAACATTAACTGTCCAGCACCTTGGGACATCTTCCCGACGTGAAAGGTGTTGTTGTTGTTGTTGTTGTTGTTGTTGTAGAGGCCAGGACACTGGACTCATGTAAACAACTTGATGCTGTGATGGGAAGTTTGTTGGGTGAGTGTTCTGGATGAATAATACGACTAATAATAATCCTGGCATTTGATATAGTGCTTTTCACATCTTCTAAATGTTTCAAAGCGCTTCACAAAATATACTGTAAAATAAATTGACTATATATTTGTAGGCGAAATATGATAGCCAATCGCGTATCCCACAAGCAGTTGTGGATTGAAGTGACCAAATTATTATTGTGTTTGTTTGAGGGATCTTCATCCCTGGAAAACGATCCGCCAGTCGACTATTAACCAAGTTTTTATTTACTGCCAGGTAAACAGAGACGTGTGGAATAAGGAAACTTGCTCAACATTTGCCTTGCTGGGGATCGAATCCAGGTCTTTTGCTTGTGAGACTCCATCCATGGATGAAATCAAATGGACCGAATCTTATGAAAATAATAAAGAACATATTGATATTGAAAATAATAAAGAACATATTGAAACAAGTGGTGGAACATTGTCAACTTTCATCAGTGATTCAGTTGACTAAAAAGAGAACAGGCAAGTGAGGCACTAAAAACAGAAAATAGAATAGGTTTAATTAAGGGATCAGTTACTTGGCAGAATTTTAAAAAATGTTTGTCATAAATAATTTACATGAAGGATTTACTTTTTAAAATATTCATCCCATACACAAATATGGCTTCATCTCAAAAGCAAACACTCCACAATATCTTTTTTTAAATCAATTTATTGACTGATATTTAAAGCATCTGTAGATATAGTTTAGAGTTCTCCTCACACATTGAGAGTTTAGTCAGTTATCATCAAAGTCTATGCTGTGGAGATGACCGATGAGTGTCACTAACTCATCCTCATTTTTACAATATATTATCGATATAAAGTGATGATAATTGTGGCCTGCGATGTGTTCATTAATCCTGGTTAATTAATACAATGGGTAATTTGGGCTGAATCCAAACCTAGGTGCAAAGTCAGCAATTTCTTTCAGAGTATGAGAACGAATTCGCATTTTCCACCTCCCCAATCCCTACCCCAGGTCAGGTTGGAATACTCTGTCCAGCGCTTTGGGACGTTCCTCCCGTTGTGAAAAGTGCTATACAAATGTGCTTTTGTTCTTGCTGTTCCATTCTCAGCGGATTCCAAAGTGACAGGATGTTTACCGATCCAGAATACAATTCAAGAAGCAAGCAAGAAAACACAGGCCTGTGTTATAAACTTGTATCCCGCACAGAAAAAAAATCCCTTCCTACTTAAACACCTGTGGAACCTCTGCGATTTTTAAAACAGAAACAGGTTTTGTTTACCTTGGATAGGGGCTGCCCGAGAGCCAATGGTCTCGTGTTACTTCTTGGATAAATCGCATAAGTACTGTTACACTTGCTGTAAGGGAGGGGTGAAGAAAAAGTTGGAAGAACTTTTCACACCTAATAATAATCTCTCAAAAAAACAATAATGAATTGGTCATTTCAATCCAGGACTGTCTGTGGGACACTGCTGTGCGCAATTGGCTGCCGCGTTTCGCCCACATATCGCCCAGTCAATTCACATTACAGTATATTCTGTGAAGCGCTTTGAGGCATCTAGAAGACGTGAAAAGCACTATAACAAATGCAAGGATTATTATTTTTGTTGTAAGAAAATACTGTAAGTCTGTTGCACTGTTATTTTACAGCAATTGAAATTTTTCAAATAATCTTCTAAACTGGACTTTAGGAAGTAACAATGTATCCAGTGGGAAAACTTCGATTGGAACATTTTCCCAGCCTGAGGTTTAGGATTACCGTAAATACCCGCGTATAAGGCACACTTTTTTTCACGTCGGAAGATCTCGAAAGTTGGGGGTGCGCCCTATACGCAGGTACAAGAAATTTTGAGCCTCGGAAATACAGTAAACAGGAGGGGCGGCCGGCGCGCTGTCAGCTGGGTTTTGGACACTGGGAGTTGGGGGGAGCGGGTGACGGGGTTTCGGCCTCGGCCGCCCAGGCAGCGGCAGCAGCAGCGGACTTCAGTGCTGTGCCTGCTGCCTGCCTTCTGCCAAACCCAGTCTGCCTGCCTGCCTCCCTGCCTCCCTGCCTGCCTGCCTGTCTCCCTCTCTCTCTCCCTCCCTCCCTCCCTGCCTGCCTGTCTCCCTCTCTCTCTCCCTCCCTCTCTCCCTCTCTCTCTCCCTCCCTCCCTCCCTCCCTCCCTCCCTCCCTCCCTCCCTCCCTCCCTCCCTCCCTCCCTGCCTGCCTGCCTGCCTCCCTCTCTCTCTCTCTCCCTCCCTCCCTCCCTCCCTGCCCCCCTCTCTCCCTCCCTGCCTGCCTGCCTCCATGCCGATCAGCGTCTCAGAGCGCTTCACAGTAATGGATCCCGGGACCGAGCCAGGGGCAGGGGCAGGAAGATGACCAAAAGCTCGGTCGAAGAGAAAGGTCTTCAACTGTGACCTGATACTGGGAAGAGAGGGGGCGAGGCGAAGCGAGTGAGGAAGGGAGTTCCAGAGCCTCGGGGCATAGTGGCTAAAGGCAAAGTCACCGAGGGTGGAGCGGAGGACTCGGGGGACATGGAGGAGACCAGACCCAGAGGAGCGAAGGCAGCGGGTGCTGGGTTGGGAGTAGAGGAGATCAGAGAGATAGGGGGGTGCAGAGGAGTGGAGGGATTTGAAAATAAGGGTGAGGATCTTGAAGTCGATCCTCTCTGGGATAGGGAGCCAGTGAAGTCTGGCAAGGATTGGGGTAATAGGGGAGCGAAGCTTAAAGCGGGTGAGTATGCAGGTGGCAGAGTTTTGGATAAACTGGATTTTGTGGATTGTGGTGGAGGGGAGACCGGCGAGGAGGGCGTTGCAATAGTCCAGCCGAGAGGTGACAAAGGTGTGGACGAAGGTTTGGGCGGCTTTTAAGGTGAGGTATTGCCGGAGACGGGCAATACCAAAATGTTCATATAGCATTACATGGATTTCAATTGATTATACAGCTCAGGAAAAGGCTGAACATGTCCATGCCTATGTTTATATTCTTAGTGTCTCCTATATACTCTTCTATTCTTTTCTCCCTAAGGTGTTACAAATGCTCACCTTCAATGTCCTCCATAGCCTGGCTCCTTCCTATCTCTGTGATCTGCTAACCCCTTGTCAACCTGTTCGATCCCACCATTCAGCAGGCTCCAGACTCCTCAACTTCTCCTGCCTGGCACCCCCAACATCGGCAGTCAGACCTTCAGTCTCTCTTTCCCAATCCTTGGAAACTTCATCCCACATTCCCTTTGTCTTGCTCCCTCCCTTGCCTCCTTCAAGGCAATTTTCAAGACCCACCTCTTTGACCATGCCTTCGGCTACCCTCCTTCGCTGTGATCCACTCTTCCTGATCCCTACCACCTGCTCGGGTCCAAATCCTTGACTGTTCAGCGACTTGGGACATACTCCCAATGTGAAAGGCATTATACAAATGTAATTTGCTGTTGTGTTTCTACCCAAACAAAGTGAGCAAACCCAATATCAAATCAAGAGTAACCTTTTCAATAGCACTACAAGTATGACTTTATATTGTTTCTTTCCCTATTTAGCAATAAGTGCTTAAGAGTACTGCACATGGTCAAAGTAATTTAGTTACAATATGTATTCAAAAGATATTTAGGTCCTTACACAAATCTGACATTACACAAAATGGCAATTTTTACTGCAGTCTTTTAATCTTTTTAAAAAAAAACAGTGATGTATTTGAATTTGACAAAATTTGTACATGATTTGAACTACTGTACTTTGACTTTTTTTTCCAATATTTTGTTAAAAAATGGTACTGGTTTGAACCCGTTAATACCGTCATCAATTAAATGGCATTGTACATGCTCTTTGACAAGAAACATTACACAAAATCCGATCGGAAGATAATTGCAAACATAATGAGACAAGTACACATCAATATAAAAACGACATTTAGCAACAATGCAAATGCTGTTTTCTGTACGAAGGATGCTTCATCAGTGTGCATTGTGTGTGCCTCCAACAAGTTATCGCATTACTTGAATAGCTCTCAGGACCTTGTTATACATATATGTGTTGTGACTATCTCTAAGGTTATCGTATCAATGTGCCTGTGGGTATCTCTTAGAAGGTTGTTGTATCAGCATGTAGTTCATGGCATATCTACAATTTTTATATGTGAGATTAGAATGAACAATAATGTTGTTCCCTCCATGCGATGATTTTGCATTACACATTCCGCTGTGTAGCACACTTTATAGAAAGCAAGAGATCAACTATTTGTTACAAATAGTACATGAATACCCATTGTTTTCCGTAAGCTCTTCTCTGTCAGAAAAGAGACGTCCCATTACGTTTTCCTAACCCTAGAGTTTTTTTGCGAGAGAAGAAAAGAGCATAACAACAACTCTAAAAATATACACACCAGAGAATTTCGAAACTAAAAGATTTAACAAAAGAATGAATGCAAGGAACTGATTCCGAACAATTATTTTGCATTTTCACAACGAAAATAGCTCTAAGATTGTGTTGTCTGTTGTGCAGTGCCTGCGCTCTATACGCAGTGTGATTTCAATAGTTTGAAATACCATCTACTGTGAAGTAGATGGTATATACAGGAGGAGACACAGCGATGCAAACTGCAAGAGAATGTGGATGAGTGGGAATGGTGAGACTGAATGGGTTGCAGCGTGTGTGTTTATGTTTGCTGAGTGAGTATGTGTGTGTGTATGTATGTGTTCGATGGGGGTGTGGGTGTCAGAAAGTATGCTACACAACAGCGAACAGCATTGCTCTACAAAGGAACTGCAAAGGAAATGAATGTAGTAGCTCAGTGTCTACACATCTGTTCAGATGTGTAGGAGGGCGCAAAGTCATGTCAAATACTCTTTGTAAGGCGGGCAAGCGCAGTGGACGACTGAGGTCGGGAAGTCAGCAGGCTTCCATCTCGAGGAGCTGGGCGGGTGTTGTTGCTTTTGCCTTGCAAGTCGGGAATGTGTTTCTTTTTCCTAAGAAAACACAACGAAACAAAAAAAACACAACAGGTCATTGTAAGTCAAAGAGACAGACGATCGTAAGATACACCTGTCTATCCATTATTATTATTATATTACCCATTGTGAAGCAGTAGATCAACAGCTTAAAAGAGGCAAATTATTTCCCTACTAGAGGAAGCCAATCTTTAGATGAGATTCACATGGAGACATGTTTGTGGTGTGATAGATCTCAAGATGACTGTCTCAAAATGACTGTTACAAAGGAGCAAGAACCTTTGTAGAACAGAAACTTGAATGCTTGGAGCACAAGACAAGGCCATTTGGTCTCTGCACATTACACTGCGCTCATTTTACCGCCAGTAATGATGCACTCGCAACATTGTACGTAACGATAAGTAATTCATTTGTGCACTTGATACATCTCCGAAATGTCTCTAAGTACTTCACAGAATTTCTTGTAAAGTACAGTATAGTAATTGTATATTTGTAGACAAAAACAACAGCCAATTTGGACACAACGGAGTCCTACAAACAACCACAAAATGATCAGTTGTGTTTGAGGATTTGTTACCCAGGGCATTGAAACTCCCTTCACTTTTTTTTGAAGTGTCACAGTGAATAGTGTGTTTTGAATGGGATTTTTAACTTTCATCTCAACAGACTGGCAGAGCAATTGTTTAACGTCTCAACAGAAGGATAACACCTCAAACTCTGCTGCCCCAGCCAATGCCAGCCAGCGATGTGATCTCATGTTCCGTACCCACAACCATCTAACTCCAGAGCTGAAAATGCATAACTTTGCAACTTTAGACAACTTACTGAGCCTTCTAGCTTAGTGTTGTCTGCAAACTTGGATATAAAACTTTCTATTCCTTCATCCAAGTCATTTAAATATGTGGTGAATAGCTGAGGTCCCAGGAGAGACCCTTGGGTTACACCACTTGTCACATCCCACCAATCAGAGAACATTCCCTTGATCTCTACTCTCATTTCTGGCCTCGCCAACATATTACCAAGCCACATCACAAGGTTACTTCAGACTCCATGTGCTTCCATTTTTGCTGATAATCTTTTGTGTGGTTACCATACTGTGGCTTTGTGTAGGTGTGAGGACAGGACTTGATTTGGTTGCAGACTGGACATGTCAAGTGTCCAATCCTCATGCCAAAGTGGTGGTCTTCATTGTATTCGACCGCAGGGATCATCATATCCAAGTCAAATTATGTCCTTTGCCCAAACAAATTAAGAGCCACCATATAGTAATTTGGAATGCAAACAAACAAAAAAAATTTACATTTATATAGTGCCTTTCACGTCAAGAGGACGTCCCAAGGCGCATTTATTCTCTTTAATACATAGGCACAGAAGCCAATTGTAGCACCTCTTATTGCTACCTTCTCTGAGCTCAGATAACTCAACACAGAGTTGGGATGGACCAACAGCTGTCTTCTAGGTTAGGGGGTAAAAATCAATCTGACGTTTTTGGAAAAACTGCGGCTTTTTTATTTCTTTGCTTCCTGCAATCTAAGTCACAAAGTGTGATCTGGCCCATCCATAGATTACACAAACCATTGGCTCTGGAATCATACCCAGAGCCACCATCCAAAATCTCATCTTGAATGCAGTCTCCACGCTCAGAGGTGATTTCGATATTTATCACATTAAACAAGCCTGGATATTCTGGAGGGAGATCATCTATTTACCCTGCACTGACAGTGTGTGAAACCAGGTCAATGAGAATGGACCTTTTGAATTGTGGTTTACAGCTTTTGGCTTCTGGTTATTGCAAGCTCGGGATCCCCACCTTCAGCACATCCATTTTTGTTCACCTTCATTAAAACAGAAGGATCTCTCCTGATCATTCAGTCTACTCAAAGGGAGAGAGAGTGTGTGTGTGTGATAGAGGAAGAGTGTGACAGAGATAAGGCGCTACACCAAATGGAAGGATTATTATTATTATCACAGCTTCAAGATGTCTCAATGATATACTGCAAAGTGATGCAATTGTGTGTATTTTGTGGGAAAATGCAGCAGCCAATTTGCACACAGCAAAATTCCACAAACAAGGAGCAGTGACCAATTTTATTTGAAGGACTGTTGGCTGGGATAGCGTGAGAAACTCCCTTTCCTTTTCAAGTAGTGCCATTGGACCTTTAACGTCTCCTGGACAGGCCCACAAGACCCGGGTTTAACATCTCATTCAAAGGATGGCACCGTCAACAATACAGAACACACCCAGTACTGCATTGGATTGTCAGCATAAGCTCTCAGGATGCCAAGGCCCAACAAGAGGGTTGAACCCACAGTTTCTGACTCAAAGGCAAGAGTGCTACCAATTGAGCCAGGTCAACACATAGCTCGTTATCACTTTGTTGAGACATTTCAAAAGTGCTTCACACAATATGCTGCAAAGTGACAGTGTATTTTGTGGGCGAACATGTACTACAGGGTACATTATGACCTGTGCCCCAGTGGAAGGAAGTGGCAGGAAGAAACTTAAGTGTGAATCCTCTCCCTCCAGTAAAACAATGCTGGACTATTGGGTGGGTGATGGTGGGGAGCTGAGGGAGGGTAGATAGACGGGGAATTGAGTTCTCCTCGGTGCCTTCTTCATTTGAACGAATCTTGTGATCCTAGGTAATATTTAAGTGGATGACAAAGCAGGGATAATTTAGGTTAAAAAAGTGACAATATTTCCATATATGTTGGAAATACAGTATTACATTAAATACCTTGGTGTGCTAGTCTCATATACAACCTGGCTTTTAGTCATTCCAAACATAAGAAATGCACTACAGAAGGACATTTTTATTTCCAGTAAAATGAAAAAAAGTTTAAAAAACAAGAGAACGGCACAATCAGATGTATTTCACAGAATTATTATTAAAAAGATACAAAGCAAACACAGGAACAGGCATACACGCCAGTGGGTTAGACCCAGTACCCATTCATCCACCATGTTTGATCTCCTTAATTTTTTTGTGTTTAATTAGCAACGTTATGTCACCTTTGTTTTCCTTTGTTGTAAAAGGATTGAAACAGAGCAGCTAGACAGTCCTGAATGAAATTATGGATTTAGCAGAGAAGCCTTTCATGTCACAGTAAAGAAACATTCCCAGCTAACTCTTCTGATGGCACCAATGGGGATAGGCGCAGGGACCACACTGAACTCAAGTGCCAGAGGTTCGAATGCTCGTTAGTTGTGCAGTCAGAAGCTACAGTGAAACACAAAACACTGTCCTCAGACCTCTACTACACATTCCCTCCCCACTGTTGATCTCATTGGTCACTTCAATCCACGACTGTTTGTGAGACACTGCTGCAAGCAATTGTTTCGCCCCCAAAAATACAGTCAATTCACTTTACGGTGTATTCTGTGAAGCGCTTTGAGATGTTTAGAAGACGCAAAAAGCACTGTATCAAATGCATGAATTATTATTATTATTGATTAATTCCAGTGACCTCCACTGGCCAGAAAAAGGGAGGATGGATTCATTCTCATCTGTGATGTTCATTAGGCTGATCCCACCCACAAATCCCAAACAATCACTTGAAAGAAATACCAGAGCTCAACAGAACTAAACTTCAGCAGTAACATGGTGGGAAGGAACCTGAACCCGCTGTACCTATTCAGTACAATCTCCTCATGCTCATGTTCGTTGATGTTGCCATCTCAACATAGGCTGAAGAACTACTCGAGTATGCAGACTAAGAAGGAGTTTCAAATGTACATCAAGACTTGAGCGTTCTGCAGTGCACCGAGATATTGAAAGAAATGTCAGTAAATTGTACAATCTTTATTTCTTATTTACACACTTTATTAAATCTTTGGTTAGAAAAAGCATTGTAGTCGATTTTTTAATGTCTCAAGCATAAGGAAGCCTGAAATCTGGCACACAAAGTATCCAATGGCTCTGATACACATCAATAAGAATACATTTGCAGTGGTGCCCTTGAAACGTGTGGACCCTGTTCATCTGCAGTTCGTTTCCGTTTCCTGTGCTGCACTTGTTTCTCACTATAGTGCCAGTTTACAACAGTACAGGGGCAGAATAATTCACAATAGTTACTGTTACTGGTGCCATCGACAGACATGACTTCACCACCTTACAATGTCTTGAAACCAAAGTCCAAGCTGGTGAAAAATTGTGGAAAACAGGCAAGCAGATAAGAGAGTAAAATTTGAGAGCAGAATAGAGCAAGCAATCAGCTGCTGCACCGACTGTGTTGACATGCAGTGCAGTCAAGATTTGCCTTCTGAGCAAGAGCCAGCAAACCAAACAGACAGTAAAGTCCTGGTGAGAACACCCTGCCAAGGCCATTTATTCCGCCCCGTTTTCATCCCCTCGAATTTCAAAGCTGTGGCGCGGGTTACTGTTCCTGGCAAGCTTTTTCCTGTCAGTTTTACATGAAAACATTTGGCTTCCTGTAGAGGAAAAGGCCTTTGTGGGGCCCCCACAGCCAACAAGTCACAGCAGCAAAGCAACAAGTACTATAATTCAGAGCGACTCCCCATTAGCAGCGAGGAATGTGCCGCTCACCAAAGGAAATGAAATGCTCTTCTGTTGGGAATCTCATTCTTCCTGCTCCAAGCAGCAATCGGCCTTTGATGTCCGATGGCTAAAGCAGTTTAGCCGAGCTCTGCTCAACTCCTCGCTTCTTGAGCCAGACCTTTACTTCTCATGGGATCAAAGCACAGCTGTGTGACTTCCGGCTCCATCGTGTTATTCAGATCCCACAAAGAAAGTGGACTTTGAAAGAAAGATTTACAGTGCTTCCACGCAAACCAAGGATAAACAATGCCGAACACTCAAACCATTTATTTACTTTTTGATTTTATTTTCATATTTCCATTGGCAGTCTTCACAAGCCCGCTTTCAAAAAAAACAAGTGGCACCACCTCAGATTGAAGAAGGCTTTACTGGAGAGTCCCTAACGTTGGCTGTGATGTGAATGAAATGTTGCACTTTTGTTTGCTGTGAAAGCGTAGGCGTATGTTTGGTCAAATCAAAAGCTCCTTAAACACTGATGCCATGGATTCCAGTTATAAAAAAGCCTTATAGGGAGCTTGGATGAAAGAGACCTGGAGTCCCCAAATGGACAAGAGTCAGAGTAATGTTAGAACGTGACTTGCTCTCAGCCAGGCTGCTGATTAAGAGGATAAGAGCCTGATGGGAACAGTCAGCCTCTATCCCTCTCTACAGCATCCCCTACCAGTGATGCCACCTCTGGAGGGTGGACTTCAATAGTGAGCGAAGAGGTGGGAACCCGAGAGCAGGCATGGGGGAGGAAGGAAGAATGATACAGGTCTCCTCTTCTGTTTATAACTATTTACTCGAAAACCGCACAATATCATATCTTAATTATTCTCCAATCTCATTTCCGATACTGTTTCTTCATGTACTAAAGCAACAATGACCCTCACAAGCACAGCGCAGCTCTGGGGAATAGAGAACAGTGCAGCCGAGTGATGGATCAGACTGCAGGTAAGTCTGCCTCACAGTAGCCACTACATTTTCAATTCCTCACTGCAGCGCACAGGCCAAATTACTCCTTTGATCAAGAAACTGGCCACTTGTTTTCCTTTGTATTTACAGACGGTGCTATTTTGACCTTGGGTTGGGGCAGTCACAGTGCAGTCACAGAGTGCAGCCGACAAAGTGAAGGCCTCCTCAGTTGATGGGATGGACGGACGGTCGATTGAGATGCCTGATGGGATGTGGAGGGAGGGTGTCAGGCTGTCCGGTCAGATTAAAAACAAAGGAGTCTTGAATGCAGCCCAACGGCTGTGAGTATTTCAATCCCAACCGTGAGGTCCCAAGTCTCGAAGTTACGACTCATAATTGTTCTCCTCTGTGGAGCTGAGGGTTATTTTCTTTGGTGGGTGGGGTGGGCGGGGGGGGGGTGGTGGGTCAGTTTTCAGGTGGGCTGGTGGACGGAGCCCCACTGGGAAGTGAAACATTCCACCTCTGGGGGAAGGAAAAGATTGACATCCTCTGGCTCACCCCACATTTTCTGTCGGTCGGTGAGGGAACAGCACTGCCGAGATTCCCGGGGAAGTCTGTGGACATGCCAGCCTGCTCTCCCGGCTGGAGAAGGAGGAGGCGTTTCGGCGAGTGGCCTGCAAGAAGGAAGGAAAGAAAGAAACGTCAATAGGAGTGGAGCTGAAAATTAATCCGAGCCTAAAAAAAAATTCTGATCTTAAAAGCATTTATGGTCTTCAGGGGGATGGTGATGGGGGGGACACTTTAAGATGAAGTTCCGCATTCAGGAATTTCAGTTAAAATTCCCTCCATAACCTGGAAGGTCAGAAGGTTTTGTATCAGTCAAGGAGTGTATTATTCGTTGACTTACTTATTGTTACATTTGGAAATGACGGTCCATCGGGGCTAATTTGGCGATCAGTGAAAAGTAAGTGAAGCTCGTCTGAGAATCTCATTTAAGGTTTCTTCTGCACCCTGTGCCCTCCAATGTGTCTGTGCCCATTGACGGACGGCGGTGAAGGGGTCGGGTGAGGGCAGGCTTTTCATGTCTCGCTTTTGGAATCTGAAAGTCACTGTCAAGATCTCTTCAGCTCTTCCGCCAACACCCTGGGTTCAGCGTAAACCTCGGAGCGCATCAAGGCTTTCCAATGTGGGGGGTCAATTTTATAATAAAATGCTCCTCAAAAACTGCTCCACCCACACAGGACCAGGCAGCATACTTTTTGTAGCCAGGAGATCTTTCTTCCTCTACCTTGCCTCTCTAACAGAAGACTATTTGTCTCACAATCCCCCAGTATCCTTGCACTCCCCACAACAACAAGAACAAAGCAAACAGCCTCACAGCAGATCTCACTGCCTCTGGATTGCAGCGAGCACATACTGCTGTTCATCGCTTGAACATCAAAGGAATATTCCATAACATTTCATTCCCCCCCACCCCCACCCACCCGAAAGTTAGGTTTTAAGCTGTTACAAATGAGTCTTATAATGCAATAAAACTCACGTAAATGTTATATCATTTTAGACCATAATATTTAATATATCTTATGCACAGTATGAGTTATGGCAAATGCATAAGTCATACCATATATGATTTATGTAATATTATGTGTAAGTCAGATTTTATACGATTTGTACATAACAAACATACAAGTATTGAATTGGCTGGTGACATTAAGGCAAGGTTTCTGTTTAACCCATGTATAATAAAACGATGGCAGCCCGTTCTTTCCATATACTGTATTGCATAGAACTGTACCTCATGTGTAGAAAACATGTACTGTACAATGAATAGCAAAAACAAACAGGTTTCTAAACAGAACTGTTTCAATAGAATATAAAACAGTTTGGATTAGTTCGGTAGAGCAAGTGTGGTACAGTTACATTAGACACATGTAAGTGGATTTAAAAGGAAATTGAATGGCATTTGGGTGGATGTACAACTTGGGCAATAGTATGATTTATACAGATAAGATTTTTGTGAGTTTTACTGCACTACCTAACAGGCACTTTTCTATAAACTATTCCTAAAAACACAATGGCCTAGTGCATTATGGCTTGCCTTAGATATCAGTAGATATCAGTATTTAAACCTGAAAGCAAACACCCTGAAATGTGCTTTGGGTTGCTGCTGGTGGTTTTGATTTCAGGTAATTTCACAGCCTACAAATACAACAAAATTACATTTATAGAGCACCTTTCACATCGGGAGGGTGTCCCAACATGAAATAGCCCCCAATATCCAACTATAGGTCAGAAATCAAAACATTGGCTGCAAAATAACCACTGGGATCACAACCTTTTCCCCTGTTCGAGTTTATAATGAACCCCAAATTTTGGGTCAGAAGATAAAAAGTCATTATTAAATTCCAATCTGTGACTCCAACATCTTCAACTCCAGTATTGATCTCCTCTAACACTATCCTTATAAAGGAAAGTCACTCAGAAAGTAGGTAGAGTGTCAAATCAATTTAATTTCACGGTACTTTGCGATCTTAGTTCACTGTATTTCAGAATCAACTCGAAAACATTTACCCCAGCTCCACCCATTGCCAATCATGGTAAATTTAAGTTTTATTTATTTATTCATTAAAGCAATGCAGTTCAATAATACTGTATTTACCAAGCGCCATGCCTGCCATAAAAGCACTTTGAAATTTAAGTTTATTTACACGAATTACATGTTCTGCAGATTGTAGCCAACTAGTTAAGATACATGACACATACCACTTAAAAAATATATTTGAGAAATAAAAACAAAATATGCTATGAGTTCCAGTAACGAAAATGTCAGGCAATCCACATACAGTGGATCATCATGAATATATGTTATTAAAGACAGCTTCAGTTGCAGATAAATTATGTCCCTCAACCCAGTATTAATAGCTCACTGCCAATGGATAAGTTATAAATCCCACTAAAATCACATTAAGGAGCTGAAATATCTCTGGTACCTTCAACTGTAATGTTTATACCTTCCTAAAATTAAGGTCTCTATCTAGATCCTGACCTCTGTTGAAAGCTATAGATGGAAAGATAACCAAATCCAGGTGAATGTGAATCTTCAATTCAGAATGCAAACATGACTGGATTGAATTCCTCTGCACTGGGATGTTCATTCTAGCTTTTTCTTGTTCACAAGCGGAAACCCATCTCCCATCAGGTTTAAGAGTATCCAAACCAAGCTGAGATATCCATACATCCCATCTACACATGGAAATCCCAGAGATAAGATTGTTGGAATGGAATGCACACTGTCTCCCTGTGGGGGGATGCATTCAGATGATCTAATTCCAGAAAGTATTAGCCACAGGTTGGTGAGAGCCAAGGTTTGGGGATCGCAGAGTGTGTGTTGGGGTAATTGTTGGAGTCTAAGTACTTCAAACCACACAGCTTGCCATTGATATTGCTGTTCCCTCTGCTTGTCTGGCTGGTGACCACCCTACCCATTAGAGTTTTGGCTTGCAGAGTTGACGGGAGCTGAGTGGGATGACTCTCTGCTCCCAGTGACTGGTCTGCCCTTCTAGGTCTTCCCGTTGAGCTAGCATCAGTAACTTAAACATTTTGATCTAATCTGTGGGGCTGGCTTGTAACGAAAAAATCCTAGATTTTGAACTCTGTTTAGAGGCTGCCTTCATGGAAGTCTGCCCTGATAGCAGAGTTTCAGAGGGTTAGCTTTTGCACCTCTGGAATTCCATCCTTACAAGTCATTTTGCACATCAGACATCAACAATGCACAGAAAATTTACATTTATATGATGTCAAGAGGATACCTTGATTTGCTTCAAAGAGCTGACTGGGAGTCTGAGGGACCCAAAGACTAATAATAATAATCCTCTCGTTTGATATGGCGCATTATCACATCTTCAAGTCGTCGCAAAGTGCTTCACAGAATATATTGAAAAATGAATTGACTGTACATTTTGTAGGCAAAGAAGGTAGTGGGATGTGGGGGATTCTGACAAAGGGTCATGGACCCAAAACGTTGACTCACTTTTCCTCATTTATGCTTCCTGACCTGCTGAGTGTTCCCAGCAATTTCTGTTTTTGTTTCAAACTTCCAGCATCTGCAGTATTTTGCATTTTGTTGGGAGTTATTGAAAGCTTCGATGAAAATAAACCTTTTGGGGTGGAAGGGTTATGGGATGTAGCAGAAAGTGGGGTCGTAATGACTGAAAGCTTGCCTGCCTACCGATGGTGGGGCGAATTGGATTAGGAAAATGATGTTGACTGGATAAGTGCAAGAACTATGGGATCGAGAATAAAGAAGCACATGTTTGCTGCTGGGAGTCCTTTACACTGTGTGGATTATCTGTAACTCACGGCTACAACACATAAAACTTGTGCACAAAAAATATGGTTGACAAATAGAACCTATCACACAAGAGAATGTTTAAATTGTGCTGAGATTATTCTAATTTAGTTGGACATTCAAGAGCCAACCTCAATGTAATACCAATGTCAAGTATATTGGGGGTGAAAAATGCAATATGTGGTGTGATAATTATCACATCACCGGAAACTGGGTGCTGAAAATGGTTGTCTGAACCAAAGTATTTAATTGTTGGATTAGCTTGGGTTGTGAACATTCCCATCCTGACATCCTGGTCTGAACCAGGATTGCAATGGTTCGAGAACCATTTTCAGGCCATAAGAGCTTTCCCCCTCTTCCCCCCCCCCACCCCACCCACCTTCCCGCCCCTTTTTTTTTCCCCCATCACAATCAGAACTCCAGACACCCCTTGCCTCTCTGGTGTTTTGTTCTATCACCACTAAACACCTCTTCACCCCAGTTTCGTTTAAACCCATCCCCTTCTGTTTCTCCCCCTGAAGTCGTTAACACATATTCAACCCATCAGTTATCACACTCTTTTTTCTTTTTCCTTTGTTATCTTTCTCTCCTTTGTCTTCCATGTCCTGCTTCTCCCCCTTTAACACCCTTAAGAAACCTCTCCCTCCAAACAAGCCCCAGTTCTGATGAAGGGTTGTAAACCCGAAACATTGACTCCCTTTCCTTTCTCCATGGATGCTGCCTGACCTGCTGAGTTTCCCCAGCAACTTCTGTTTTTGTTTGGAATGATTTGCTGCTGCTGTCCAGCTTCAAGAATTGGTGTTTCAGTGCCAATGCAACAGATACTCTCTAAAATGTGATCAGGTCACTCTGTGCAGCAACAATCAAATGCTGGACTTTGTGGATGGCAACAACTGGAACAACTTTGTGCTGAACTTTATGTTAAAGATGTGCAGGTGCGGAGGTAAAAACTGGTGTTCTGTCTGTTCAAGTGCACATTACCGATCTCATGACATGACTCAAAAAGAGAAGGGAGTTTTTTCTTGTCTTTTTCTTGTTTTTTTCTTGGTGTTCTGGTCAACAATTGCCCAAATAAAGTGGATCATTCAATTCATTGGCTGTTTGTGCGGCATTGCTGTGTACAAACTGGTTGCTGAGATCACCTATAAAGTTCTGTGAAGCGAGTTGAGACATCTTGCTGGTGTGATAAGGCACTATATTAAACACAGGGCCTATTGATTTTCACTCCTGGACTGGTCTGGACCACAATTTTTGGCAACACATAGCATTTTTCACACCGCTGAATTGGAGGAGGGCTGGCTGCCACCTTCCCAGAGCACAGGGGCAACGCACATACAATGTGCTTTTTATGGGGCCACATTATCCCAACAACATTTATGGATAAGCTGGAAAGTCACTTACCATCACAGTGAGATTTTGTTTGTGTCCAAATGAACATAGCTGCTGGTGTCAGACATTGCATGCAGCTCACGCATGCAAAATGGCATCACCCTAGTGTCCAAAAACCATTCTTCTTCAGAGCTGTGCACAGGAAGTTCCTTTGAATCACTTCCTGTGGTAGACAAAAAGTTCTGTTGCAACTATTTCTTCCATTTTCTCTTAAATACGTAATAAATTCTGTGCAGTCATACATATATCAGTGACTAAAGGGATAATAATAATAATAATCCTTGAATTTGATATAGCGCTTTTCAATGGGGTTGGGTGGGTAGAAGAAAGAAAATGTTCCCTTTCTTTGGCTAGTGGACTGGCCATTTCCAGAAAAGGACATACATTATAATAATATTTGCAATTGATATAGCTTGCTATGGAGCCTTATCATAATGGACAGACATTCCACAAAGCATTCCACAATTTTTTTTCTGTGAAATGGAGTGACTGTGTATTTATAGGCAAACCTGGCAGCACATTTGTACACAACAATGTCCAGCAATGGAACAACCATGTCCCACAAATAGCTATGATGTGAACAACTAATTTTATTTGGGGGATTGTAGGCCAGAATCCCAGGAGAAACTCTTTTCAAATAATCAGGGATCTTTAACGTCCACCTACACAGGCAGACTGATGTATCCAATGTATCTTCAGTTTAACATCTCATCCGAAAGAGATATGAAGAAAAGACTTCCTGAGCACAGATCTGAGTATGATTTCACAGCAATGAGCTGGTGTGACAACTCACAAGTTGCTGCTTCCTCCTACCTGTCAGTTGTGACAATAGCTAGACTGTGAGCCAGCAGAGAGACAACTATTTTGATTGTAGGCATCCCTTTCAGCTTATCCATAATCAACCTTTTATGTTTTAACAATACTATATAATAATAACTGGTATGGTCTTCATTTATGGCTTTGAACATTGGATCAGAATAGCTTACACCTAAATTATAGTTTGATTGTCCCACAGCAGGGCTAAAGCAGGGGAGTGCGACTATCTCTTTCAAAGAACTATCAAAGAGCACGATAGGCTGAATGGCCTCCTTTTGTGGCCAAGATTCCATGATTATCAGTTTGTCTGCCTCTTGAGCTCCACTGGTTCAGGTCACATTCCCCTTTAAATTTTCCCTTTACTGTTAACCTCGCCTTTCTTGGTCTCACTGGGCCAACCATCCAATTGGGTTCTCTCAGGCCTTCAGCCAACTGCTGGAGAATGGTCTGTGAGGACTCTCCTTTGATATTCCCTCTATCCTTGGCCTTTAGTGCGTCACCGCCACAGTGCCGGAGATCAGGGATTGAGCACAGTCTGTGTGTACGTGTGGGTGGTGGGGGGTGGTGGTGTGGGGTTAAGGAGTGGTTGAGGCAAGGAGAAATCAAACAACAGCAGACAGCCAAACCTACACTGTAGCATCTCAGCTTGTTGTTTGTGATCTGCTTCAGCGAAACAAAATCCTCCCAATTAGCAACAGAGAGAGTGGCGGGGAGAAAGAGAGAGAGAGAGAGAGAGAGATGCAGGTGGGGAGAGAGAGAGGAAGAAATCCCAAACCAAAGTGTACGTGGGTCAAACAGCGGCAATACTGCTTGTATGGAGAGGTGGTCCCTCTGCTTCAGACATTGTCCTTCTGTATCCACCTCACTTCAAAAACTGCAGATTCTAAACTTCAAAAGATCTGCGAGTCACAGGGATGGGCAGAGGATCAATATGAATGTCAGTGCCTCATAGTGCACAGGAGCGCAAGCCATTACCAGTGAAAATAAACTTAGCAGACTCTAATGATTTGAGGGTTTTTTTTCAATATGAAAGCACTAAGTGCACTCACTCACAGCAGGGTAGCTACTTAAAGACCGTGATGATTCCCGCACTGTCCCTCGTAACAGTTCACAGGAAAAGCAGGTTGAATCGAGTCTCAAACCCTCAATTTCATAAGCACCACATGCCCAGCATCCCACAAAAAGTGCATTGTATCACAGTGTACAACACAAGTTTTGTTCCTTACAAATCAATCAGTTTCTGACAGTTAAAAAGGTTAAGAGGTGCAGACATCAGAAGTGCTCCCTGCAAATTGCAGCTTTGGGCCACTCGCTGTCCCATGCTCTGCTTGCGAGTCTCAGACCAGTGTAATAAAAAGCAAGAATGAAGCGCTTGGTGACCTCAATGTCGTAGCTGCTCTTCAAGAGGAAACAGCAGAGCAAAGCAACTGAGGCAATCACATCTCAAAATCAATGCAGATGTCCGGCGTGAATAAAGAGAATTTCGACCAGAATACAACACCTTTAATTTGCAAGTACAAGTTTCAGCAAAGGCAAGGGAGGGATGGAAAGTCCAGGATTTGCACCCAATCATGAGATGGCAGCCAAGGTGGTGTGGTACTACGGTTGTGGGGAGGGTAAATGATTGAACGTGTGGTCGAAAAGGATGTTTGTGAGGCAGACTTTGAGGGAGGCAAGGGAAGGAGTGAGCCATATGAACCCCAGAATGCAGTTCCAGAGCAGAAAATGGGGCAGACAGGCTGGAAGCTCGACTGCTGATGGTGAAACTGATTGGGGCGGGAGGCATGAAGCAGGTCAGAGCCCGCTGAGCGCAGCCAGCATCTGGTTTTGTAGTTTGAGAAGTTCACAGGGGTTTAGGGCGGGGTAATACAGGAGAGGCATTTAAAGGTTAGGATAAGGATCTTGAACTCGATCCGCTGGGGGATGAGCTATCAGTGGTAGCCAGGCGAAGATGGTGGTGATAGCCTAACATGCCTGGTATACAGGAGTATACAAACTGCAAAGTTCAGGATAATCTGCAGCATGTGTAGGAGAGAGAAAGATAGGCCAGAGAAGATTGACAACATCAAGTTTAAACATGATGAGTGCATGGATGAGGGTCTCAGTGGCCAAAGAGGAGAGGGGAGGTAGAGGCAGGCAATAAAGGTATTTTATTAATCACCGTGCCAGAGTCTATTAAATTTTATTGTAACTCAGAATGATATGCATCCCAACTATTGGATAGAAGGAAGTTTCACTTGGGTTTAGATTTACTCCATTTCTGAGTGTCCAGAATTTGGCAAATCCCAAAGGCTGAATTATGAAGCCTGCATTCTTCAAATTTGTTTAAATAACACAGAAAAATGCTTTCAAAATCAAAATTGAATTCAATAATTTGCTAAATTCTGGACATTCTGAAATATAATAAATATAGAGTAAATCCAGAGATAGATGGAATTTCTCTCTAAAGCAATATAGTACCACAATCGTGCAACTGTACCTTTTTTTCCCTCTTCAAGGACAAGAAAACGGATAAGGACAGCCATTTATCCTTATAATCCATGCATCCAAAATTATGTATAAATATCCTATCCTGTATGATACATATATTGCTTCACCCACAAAATATATGGTCAATTCACCTGACAGTATATCCTGAGAAGCACTTTTAGACATCTCGATGGCGCTATATTAAATGCAAGGATTATTATAATTTTTAGTCTTGATTCTTACCCGCTCCCCCAACCATCCTGTTATCTCATAGAGGAACATGCCTTTTCCATGTGTTTTATTCTGCCAGGCTCCTTAACAGGTGCTGTCTATTCTCATAAGGTATTAGCATATCACCCACAAAACACACAGTCACTACAGATTGCAGTATATTCTGTGAAGCTCTTTGCAATTTCCTTCTGACGTGAAAAGCACCAAATCAAATGCAAGGATTACTATCCTTATTATTTTCATCATTCAGGACAGTACCCCACCCAGTACTTACCCCAGAATCCTCTATCCACCCAAACAAAACCGTTGTGGTATTTAATAGATGGCGAATAATTTGAGAAAATAATGTTCTCCCCGAAGCTGTCTTTTTCCATTAAATATTTAATGGTAAAACATATGTCCACTTTAAAAGTAGAACATAGTTGCATGACCCAAGCCAACTCCTTAGTCAGGAATCCATGTTTGTGCTCACTGAAATTACAGTAAAAGCCAATTTTTCCGGCACCCGATCAATCGGAACTTCCGTACATCGCAAAAAAAGTCCGCATTCGATGAACTGGAATTTATCCGGAAAAGTGCATTGAAATTTTTTTTTAATATTATTTAAAAACTTTTTTTTTGCGTTTTCAGCCGAATATCCAGCAGAAGCTTTAACCGGCATTGGCCAGGTCCCAAGGGTGCTAGATAAATGGGCTTTTACTGTACATATTTAATGTAATAATAACAATCCTTGCATTTGATATAGTGTCATATCACATTATTAACACGCCTCAAAGCACTTGTGAGCTGAAAACAGCAGTCAGTGTGTACCATACCACAAATTGCCATGCAGTGAGTGACCAATTTTATTTGGAGAATGTGTTGGCCAGCATACCAGGAGAAACTCTCTTCACTTTTCAAATAGTGCCATAGAATCTTTCAAGTCAACATGAAAAGTTAGTTGGGATCTCATTTCAACAACTCATCAGAAAGACTGAAGCTCCAATAATGCAACGTAACCCCAGCACTGCATTGGAGTGGCAGCTTTACACTGTGTGATTCCAAGTCCATACCAGGGGCTTGAACCCACAACCTTTTGACTCTAGAGTTGAGAGCAGCAGCTGGGTGCAGAGAAGTCAAGCTTGCCTGTGAGTTCTATCTACAGTCAGATGATTTGCCAATTAACTGCCAAGGCTCACTCATGAACGTTACAACAGGTTACGTTAATGGTTACTTAAGGTGAGTAATAATAATAACCCTTACAATTGATATAGCACCTTATCGCTTCATCAACCTTGTCAGGTGACCAATGGCAAGACAAGGCCAGACCAGGGGCAGAGGCATATTTCAGTGGAGAGATTATGATTTTTTTAAATTGGACAATCTAAATGTTTTAAATAATTTTTAGAAAAAACACAATTGATGTCACAGGCACTGTGTTCAGAAATACACCAAGCAAGCACTTTTTCAACTTCATTTAAAGAGACATTTCATCTAAATTGGCTGGTTTGAGTCAGAGAGGCGATCAGAGTTCTACAATTTAGTTTTCCTCTTTTCATGATCACTTGTCTGTTGATGACTGCTGAAAATGGAGACATCTATGTGGAGTGAGCACAGGATCGAGTTTGCCTGTGATGTTGCCCCCAACAGTCAAACAGGAGGAATGGTTGACTCCCAACAAACAATGTCTCAGTTCACATTGAAGAACGGTTAATTGGGTGAGGCAGCCCTGGGCTACTGGCAGTCGTGGGACCACTACACAGGGACGAGAAAAAAAATGGTGCCTTCTAGTCTTGTACGTTCCTGTGACCCTACCACCCATTGCCTTCAGGGAAGGACACAAGTGGGTGGAAGAGAAACCCAATCTATCAGCAGGGTTGTTCCATTTCACTGTGAAATAACTTTTCCTGTTTTACGCCAATCCTAGTAAAAAAAAAGGGGCTTGAGTACACAGCAACAGCAGCAGAAGCAACAGCAGCAGCAGCGACAGAGAGAAGGATTTATTTGAAGATCTGCCTCAGGTTCTGGCAGACCACGACCTCACACAACAAAGAGAAATCTCAGCAATGACAGACAGTTCCAGGAATTATTTGGCTTGTATGAGAGATCACTGCAGTTCACCCTTGATCTACTGGCCTCTCCTTCTCATGAATGAGTTGCCCTGCCCTGCCCTCCCACACCACTGCTAGCAAGTGACCTCCAATTATGCTGCTGAGATTTGGAAAAAGAGAACAATTCATTTGACAGGAGATTTGGTAGGAGGTTTACTTTTCATCTGTCAGTATCTATTTTATAATATAAAACAAGTCATTTTCTACTCTGTTGATAAGCTGATCACAAGCCTTGATCTAGTAAGAGTGCTTGAAAGTCCTAATTCCCATCAGTGAAGGTAGGGAGGATCAGGATCTTATTTTTAAAGTACTGTATTATGAAATAAATTGGTGAACTCAATTGTTTTTGTAGTACATATCAAAGCACCTTCACAGGATTTACTGTAATGTGAAGTGGCTGTACATTTGTAGGAAAATAAATGCCTATAAACTTTCTTTATGGCATAAGTAAAATCTTATGCTGCACATTTCACCCACAAAATAAACAGTCAACACAGTATATCCTGTGAAGCACTTAAGATGTCTCGTTCACGTGATAAGACGCCATATCAAATGGAAGGACTATTATCATGCCCGCCTGATCTGAAAGGCACTATACCAAATACGGTAGAATGATTATTAAGATAGTACTGTGGTGATATTACTGCCTGGATACAACTGTACAGGTTAACATGGGTTAAAAAGGTTTGAGTGAAGCATTGGACAGAGTCGGGAAGGATCGTGATCAGTGCAGACAGCTCAAATCTGGGCATTTATTTTATGGCTGTGTACAGCAGTTTGGATTTGAGCCAGCTGGGTGTCTGACAGAAGCGGAAACCCACCGTCACGCTTGAAGAGTATCCAAACCAGATGGAGAGAATCACGTACAGTATATGTGGAGATTTTCAGGAACAGATCCTGCACGCTGCAACACTCTGCAGCAGGCCAGACTCGAGAAGAGCAACGCAGAGCTCTGGGACTCGAGGGCTGAAGCAGCAAATACACAGAAGTCTGAGAACTTTGGAAGCATGACACTAGCAGACTGGAACAGCTGTGTACACAGGTCAGATCAGCAACTCTGCATCCAACCACAGGCATGTGTGAAAATAACTAATGACTGGCCACATCTGAAGTTTCTCTGGGAGCCCCAGCAGCTGCAGCCTGGCCAACTAAGGCAAGCCCCAGCAAGGTGTAATCCAGCAGTGAAGCCGGCAGAATCAAAAGCACAATTACAGCTCCCTCAGCTGTGGTTAGGCTTCAAAAGAGACGGCTGCAAGAAAAAAAAGATTCCTACAGACGAGTGACTCGAGCCATAATCCACAATCGCTACTGCTGTCTCTTTACATACACTTGATCTGTTTTATCCCACAACAAACAGATGTGTGCTCTTTGCAGCAAGTCTTTCTTTCAATGAATACAAAAACAGCCATCGCTGGCATCCTTTCAATTTATTTAGATTTCTGTTTTTGGAGAAGAGAAAGGCGAAGTTTAAAGACTTATCAAAGAATATGCTTATCGCTCGATTTTCTTTTGTTGCTTCCACCTGACTTTTCTTTCAATACAATTTCCCTCTTCACCCTCAGGCATGTCTTTCAGTGCCAAATTGACAGCCAGACCCAGACTGAGAGAGGTGTCCCAGCCAAGTGATGGTCAGTTAAGTAAGAGCCTGGGCAGTCAACAACAACAACTTGCATTTATATAACGCCTTTCACACAGGGTAGCATCCCAAAGCTTGATAGTCAGTGTTAGAAGGCACTTCTATTGCAATGCTGGAGGGCACTGTATTGTCAGAGATACTGGATGAGATGGTAAACTGAAGCCCCATCTGTTCATTGAAGGTGAAAAATCTTGTGGCAATACTCAAAAAGAAAAGGGAGTTCAGTTCCTCTCTGTGTCCTGGCCAACCGTCCCCCGGAAGAAACTGTCATTCATTTCATGGCTGTTGGTGGCTGGGGACATTGCTGTGTGCAATTCAGATGCTGTGTTCATCAAATAATAATTTGGTCACTTCAATTGATGACTGTTTGTGGGACACTGCTGTGCACAATTGGCTGCCACGTTTCGCCCACAACATATACAGTCAATTCACTTTACAGTACATTCTGTAAAGCAGTTTGAGACGTCTAGAAGACGTGATAAGGCACTACATCAAATGCAAGGATTACTATTATAACATATACAGTCACTACACTTTATAAAGTGACACCTGTGAAACACTTTCTGAGCTATCCTCCTGACATGAAAGTTACTGTATCAAATGAAAAGATTATAGTTGTTGTGTCAGACGTGTAACAACGTGTAACTGGTTGCTTCCAGTGCCTCGAGCAAGCCAGTTCCAGAATGCTAGAATAAGGCACATCAATGCATGGCTGGAGAAGTGGTGTAGGAAGGAGGGTTTCTGGTTCCTAGAACATTGGGACCAATTCTGGGGTAGGTGGAACCTGTACAAAATGGATGGGTTACACCTGAACAGGGCTGGAACCAATCTCCTTGCAGGGAGGTTGTCGAGTTTTGTGGGGGGGGCTTTAAACTAATCCCGGGGGGTGAGGGTGGGAAACTGATCAGTAGTTCAGATATGGGAGGGGTAACAAAGAGGACAGGGGTAAGGGTAAGACGGGAGAAAAGTGCAGAGGAAGTAATTTGTGCCTTAGAGTGCATGTATGTAAATGTATGAAGTTTGATAAATAAAATTGGTGAGCTGCAGGCTCAGGTTGCTGCGAGGCGATATGATGTTATAGCAGTAACAGAGACTTGGCTCCAGCATAGGCAGGAATGGGAGTTGAACATTCCTGGTTATAATGTATTCAGGAGGGATAGAGAAGGGAGAAAAGGGGGCGGGGTGGCAATTTTAGTTAAGGACTCAGTGACTGCCTTAGAAAGGAACGAGGTGGAAGAAGGACTAAAAACCGAATCTATCTGGTTAGAAATGAGGAATAAAAAAGGTGCAGTTACACTGTTAGGGGTATACTATAGACCACCAAATAGTGGGGAGGAGATAGACAAGCAGATCTGCAAGTGTATCACGGAGAAATGCAGAGCTAATAGAGTAGTGATAATGGGTGACTTCAACTATCCCAACATAGACTGGCAGAATAGTAGAGTAAAGGGCAAGGAGGGAGAAGAATTCCTGAAGTGTGTGCAGGACAACTTTCTTGATCAGTATGTTTCCAGTCCAACGAGGAAAGAAGCATTGCTGGATCTAGTTTTGGGAAATGAGGTAGGGCAAGTTCAACAGGTTTCTGTAGGTGAGCATCTAGGGAATAGTGACCACAATATCGTTAGATTCAGAATAATTATGGAAAGGCATAAGGAACGATCACAGGTGAGGACACTCAACTGGAAAAGGGCTAATTTCAATGAGTTGAGGTGGGACCTAGCCAAGGTGGATTGGAAAGAAAAATTGGCAGGTAAGACAACTAACGAGCAGTGGACAGCGTTCAAAGAGGAGATAGTTCAGGCACAGGTCAAAAGCATCCCCACAAAAGTGAAATGTAAGGCATCCAAACCTCCCTGGATGACTAAGGAAATCGGGGCCAAAATAAAACAAAAAAAAGAGGCTTATGATAAGTGTCTGGCTCAAAATTCAGAAGGGAACCAAGCAGAATATAGGAAGTGTAGGATAGAACTAAAAAAGGAAGTTAGAGGGGCAAAGAGACTGCATGAAAAACTATTAGCGAGTAAGATTAAGGGGAACCCTAAGGTTTTTTACCAACATATTAAGAGTAAAAGGTTGGTCAAGGATAGGGTGGGGCCAATTAGGGACCTAGGAGGAAATCTCATTGTGGAGGCAGAGGGCATGGCTGATGTACTGAATGAGTACTTCGCCTCTGTCTTCACAAAAGAAAAGGATACAGCCAATTGCATGGTATTAGAGGAGAGGGTAGGAGAAATGGATAGAATAATTATAACCAGAGAGGAAGTTCTAAAAAGGTTGACGTTGCTCAAGGTGGATAAGTCACCTGGTCCGGATGGGATGCACCCTAGGTTACTAAGTGAGGCACGGGAGCAAATAGCAGGGACTCTGGCCACGATCTTTCAATCTTCCTTGGACACAGGGGTCGTGCCAGAGGACTGGAGGATAGCTAATGTTACTCCCTTGTATAAAAAGGGGCAGAAGGACAAGCCTAGTAACTACAGACCAGTCAGTCTAACGTCGGTAGTGGGCAAACTTCTAGAGTCCATAATCAGGGTCAAGGTAGATCTTCACTTAGAAAGATATAGGCTAATAAAGGACAGTCAACATGGATTTGTTAAAGGCAAATCTTGCCTTACAAATCTGATAGAATTTTTTGATGAGGTAACGGAATGGGTGGATAATGGTAGCGCAGTTGATGTAGTTTACATGGACTTTCAAAAGGCATTTGACAAAGTGCCACATGAGAGACTTATTATGAAATTAAAGGCCCATGGCGTAAAAGGGACAGTGGCTGCGTGGATCCACAACTGGCTGCGAGACAGAAAGCAGAGAGTTGTAGTGAGCGGCTGTTTTTCAGATTGGAGGGAAGTGAGCAGTGGTGTGCCACAGGGATCGGTTTGGGGACCATTGCTGTTTGTAATCTACATCAATGATCTGGACTTGGGTGTACGGAGTACAGTTTCCAAGTTTGCAGATGACACTAACTTAGGGAGAATAGTAAATAGTGAGGAGGATAGTAGCCATCTGCAAGAGGATATAGACAAATTGGTAAAGTGGGCAGACACATGGCAGATGAAGTTTAATGCAGAGAAGTGTGAGGTGATGCATTTTGGGAGAAGAAATGAAGGGAGGCAATATAGGCTAGATAGTACAATTTTAAATGGTGTGAAGGAACAGAGAGACCTGGGGATTTGTGTCAGTGACTCGTTGAAGGTGGCAGGACAGGTAGACAAGGCTGTTAAGAAGGCATATGGGATACTAGGCTTTATAAATAGGGGTATAGAGTACAAAAGTCAGGAAGTGCTGACTAACCTCTATAAGACTTTGGTGAGGCCTCAGCTGGAATACTGTGTTCAATTCTGGTCACCACACTACAGAAAGGATGTGAAGGCATTGGAAAGGGTACAAAGAAGATTTACTAGGATGGTGCCAGGATTGAGGGACTTCAGCTATGAGGAGAGGCTAGATAGGCTAGGGTTATTCTCTCTGGAGCAGAGAAGATTGAGGGGAGACCTAATAGAGGTTTATAAGATCATGAGGGGTTTCGACAGGGCAAATAGAGAAAAACTATTTCCACTCGTGGGTGAATCTGTGACTCGTGGTCACAGATTTAAAATAGTTTCAAGGCGAAGTAGAGGGGAGCTGAGGAGAAATTTTTTCACTCAGCGAGTTGTTCGAATCTGGAATGCATTGCCTGAAAAGGTGGTGGAGGCTGATTCGATAACAACTTTTAAAAGGGAATTAGATCTTTATTTAGGGAGAACAGGTCTATTAGGCTATGGGGAGCGGGCAGGGCAGTGGGATTGAATTGCTCTTTTCAATGAGCCGGCACAGACTAGATGGGCCGAATGGCCTCCTTTTGTGCCGTAAAATTCTATGAATCTATGAATACAGCACATTTAGCTTATGAATTCAAAAGAACACATTTCCCCTCTCTCCCAGATATTAAAATTTTCACAGAACCCCAAGCAGTGAAGATGTTTATCTTCTTTTCACAGTTCCCCATGACATGTGACACTGACCAGTCATGGAATCACCAGCACCATTGTGTTTTGCAGTGAAAAGGAGCATGGCGGTCATTTGTGGAAGTCCTGTAGCTCAGTGGTTGGAGCACTCACTTTATAAGCGAGAGACCTGGGTTCGATTCCCAGCAGCTCAGGTCAAAACCTTGGGCAAATTTTGTTACTCCACATGCCTGAAAATAGTCCCTCAAAAAAAAATTGGTCACTTCAATCCACAACTGGTTGTAGGACACTGCTGTGTGAAATTGGCAATTCACTTTACAGTACATTCTGTGAAGCACTTTTGAGACGTCTAGAAGACGCAAAAAGGCCTATGTCAAAATGCAAGGATTATTATCATTGTTATTATTATTTAAGAGGTGGGTTAATCAGCACAGAATGTGTGGCTGAAGGTGATGTTACAAAATGTGCTGGGTGTTAAGGCCGCATAGCACTTGTCACAGCACCTCACAGCTCAGTGACTGTACTAAATGCCACAGCCACACCAAGTTCCTGTTTGTTTCAAGTAGATTACCTAAGATTCTGCTACCCACTCACCCAGGCCATCTGCTTAGATGTGCTGGTGGCAGTGCTGGCTCCTGGTACACCATGAGCTCCAGCTTCACCTACCAAAGCCTCTCCTGCACTGCACACTAAACACTGATTAAATCTGGGGAGCCAATATTAACATCATCTGCAAAGTGTAGTTGCATTCACATCAGCCAGGCTGCACACAGCAATATCCCACAAACAGCCGCAAAGTAGTTAACCAATTTTTGGAATACGGTTTGCCATGATTCTGGGAGGATCTTGCATTACATTTGCGCCTTTCAAATTGAGATTAAATTATATAATAGTTCACACACCTGACTGACAACCTGAGCTGGGCGGGGGTGAGGGAGGGGGAGAGGAACTGGGGATTAGTTACTCAGAGAGGAACTGCTGTGCGCAATTGGCTGCTGCGTTCGTCCACAAACATTTACAGTCAATTCACTTTACAGTATATTCCATGAAGCGCTTTGAGACGCCTTGAAGACATGAAAAGCGCTGTATCAAATGCAAGGATTATTATTATTATTATATGAGAATTATGCTCAGAACCTACAATACAAAACTCTCTTCTCTTCCTAAACAGTGCAATGGGATCTTTGACATCCACCTCAATAGTAGACGTTAAATTCAGATGAACACCAGCACCTCCGACAACACAGCATGTGCTCAATTGAGCCCTGGACTGTCAGCCTGGATTGTGAGATCAAAGTCCGGATATGGGGCTTGAACTTACGACCATCTGACTTGGGAGGCAACGGTACTACCAAATGAGCTAGGCTGACAACATGGGTTTGAAAGGAAATCTGAAACTAAAATGACTGAACTAATACAATATAAAATTACATTTCATGGCAGAAGGACATCCCAAGACATCGGGCAGTCAGGGATTTGGATAATCTAGGTGAGAGTCATTTAGCCAATTAGAACTTACACTTTACTTTCTAAAAAAAGGGAACAATAGAGGACAGTAGTGGTTATGTACAGGTGGACCACATTTCTTCATGTGCCTCTGTTTCCCACAGTGCACTGTAACTTACATTACAAAAAAGCTCAGCTAAGAGTTGTTGATTTCTACAGAAGGATTGTTCCTTGAAAGTTCTTGAGCGGTCCATCAGATTGCCCTCCAACTTTCAAGGAGAATTTTCTGAGTGAGGTACCAATTGATTGGCAATGACCACATAATATAGTACTGTGAGGGAGGAATTTCCAACGCTGGCACATTCACAACAACTGCATTTGTATGAGAGGTAGCCCTAAGTAACCCGAAATCCACAAAAAGTCGCAAGATTTATTAACTATTTGTCCAGAGAGTTGTTGGCCGGGACATTGGGAGAAGCTCCATTTCTATTTTTAAATCATGCCTCAAGATCGAATTAGGGTTGAATTGTGGCTCTAGACAAAAAGTTAGTGTTATTTACACAGCGTTATTTAAATGTTAACCTTTCTGATTGGTCACCCATCTGCACTAACCCGGGGCACAGTTGCATACTTCTCTGCTGGATTCCTGTGAGATGGCTTGTGAATTTTCATGTCCAGTAAAAGCCCGTTTATCCGGCACCCGATCAACCATTTAACTGGCACATCAAAAAAAGGTCCGCATTCGATTAACCAGAATTTATCCGGAAAAATGCATTGTAAACATTTTTTTGTATGTTTTCTGCTGAACATCCGGCACACACTTTAACCGGCATTGGCCAGATAGGCAGGCTTTTATTGTACTATTCTCTAGACAGCTCTGTATCTGGCAATTAGTTTGTGTGAGAGTGTGTGTGCGAGGGTGTGTGCGAGGGAGACTGCAAGCTTGCAAGTCTCCCTCACGCATCGCTCCAACATGTGCCATGACAAATTTATTTTATTAAAAGTTATTTGTTGTGGTTTTACACTGCTGGTCTGCACCCTATGCTTCCCTTACCCCAAACCCATGAGAATATATAGCGTGTATTCAATGACAAGCTATACGTTTAGAACGTCTTTCACAAAACCCCTTCGCCTCATTCCCTCCTTTGTTCCATCTTCAGGTCGCACTTGAAGACCTTTCTCTTCGAGGTCCAGGAGCCCTGGACATAGAGATTTGGACCTGCTGGAGGTTGAGATCAGGAGGGGTGGAGGGCAGGGAAGGTAGGGTTAGGAGGGTGACTGAAGGCATGGTTGAAGAGGAGGGTGTTGAGACAGGACATATATGTATGCTATAATATACACAGTGCTGATGTTTGTTGAAAACGTTTTTGCACAAACTCACTTGAAGACATCCACAGATGGCAAAAGCACCAAACAATGCAAATTTATATGCTAACATAATGCAAATCTTGACGAGAGCATAGTAAGCAATCAAAGGATGAACTAAGTATGATTTAGACATCACGAATAAATAAATTGGTCACTCAACCCACACAACACACCCAGTCACTACACTTCACAGTGTATCCTGTGAAGTGGTTTCAGATGTCGCAAAGACATGATAAAGCACTTTATCAAATGCAAGGATTATTAGTACAGTAATATTATTATTGGAAGAAGAACTCTTACATTTCATAGATAATAAAAGCCTACTTATCCGGCACCCATGGGACCTGGCCAATGCTGGTTAAAGCGCCTGTCGGATATTTGGGCGGCCCGCGGCAAAAAACCCACCCCCAAAAAATTAAAGTTATTTTAACACACATGCTTCTCACCTTTACTGATTGAGGTTTACAGTCCAGCGATTCTTTTTTAAATGGAGGACGCCAAGCGGATGAAGAAAACGGCAGTGCTATTTTAAAGTCTCGAGACTTTACTAGCGGCAAGCCAATAGCCCTAGAAAGCCCTAGACTCTACTAGCGGAAAACCAAAATACTGCACCTGCGCAACAATGCGTTATCGGCTTGCCGCTACTATGGTTTTAAAGTTGCGCTCCATCTTTTTTACCCGTATGGCGTGCTCCATTTTAAAAAGAATCGCTGGACTATAAACCTCAACCACAGCATCATGGCTTCGAGCGCAGCATCTACTAGTAAAGGTGAGAAGCGCAAGAGAGTAGTTTTAACAATAAGAACCAAAACAATATTCCGTCATTATGTTATTATTTTGCATTTACAAATGTTCCACTGCTATTGTTCCGGTTTATCGAATGGGGACTTTTTTTTTGGCGTGCCGGTTATACAGAAGTGTCAGTTCATCGGGTCACGGATAAACGGACTTTTACTGTACCACCTTTCATGATGGGACTAATTCACCACGCACTTTGCAGGATTTATCATACTGTATTTTGTTACTCTACTGGGTGGATGGCAAATTAATAAAAATGATAAGCATGATAATAATAAAAAGCAAAAGTTATTAAACTGTCCGACATATGACTTGATGATCTTTAAGATACCATAGTGATCTTTTCTTTACAACACCAACATCAAAATTATACTTGTATAGTGCCTTTTATGTCAGGAGGATGCCCAAGGCGCTGGACAGTCAATGTTTCAGACCCAAGCTAGGGTTGGGGAAGGGGCGGGTGCAGGGAAAGGAGGGGATTGGGGTGACCGATGGGTCCGTCAAAGAGGAGCATCTTGAGGCGGGACATGAAGGAGGCCAGGGAGGGTGCGAGGAGGAGGATGGAATTCCAGAGGTTGGGGGCAGAGTGGCTGAATGCTCAACCGCCAAATGGTGAGTCGTGGGACTTGTAACAGGCCGGAGCCTGCTGAGTGGAAGGGTGGGCCGGTTGGTAGGGGGTTAGGAGGTCGTAGAGGTAGGGTGGGTCAAGGCCATGGAGGGCTTTGAAGGTGAGGACAAGGATTTTAAATTAAATCCTCTGGGTGATGGGGAGCCAATGGAGTCGGGCGAGAATGGGGGAGATGGGGTCACGGACCTTAGAGCGGTAGAGGACACAGACAGCAGAGTTTTGGATTTTGTGGAGTTCTGGATTACACGGAGCTCCTATGGCTTAGTAGTTAGAGCACTTGTCTTGTAAACTGGGGAGACCAAGCTGGGGAGACCTGTGTTCTAATAATCCATCAAAAAAAACCACAATAATAAAATTGGTCATTTCAATCCATGACTGTTTGTGGGACGCTGCTGTGCGCAATTGCCTGCCGCAATTCGCCCACAAAAATACAGTCAATTTACTTTACAGTATATTCTGTGAAGCGCTTTGGGACGTCGATAAGATGTGATAAGCGCTATATCAAGTGCAAGGATTATTAGATTATTATTATTATTATCTGCACCCTATGGAGGGAGAAATTGGGAAATCCAAATATAAAGGCAAAATGAAAAGATTGCTAGACTAAGTGAGTGGCATATATTGACTGCATCACATGGGCGATTCATGTAAGTGACAGGAATCATTTTAAGTGCAATGTAATCTCTGTCTTTGCCCAAGGAAATTTGTCCTTGCGCCAGAAAATATAATTTCATTCCGCTGCACCGCATACTTTCAATAGGGCTGGCATAATTTCCCTGGCTGAGTGTAGCATCTTATGCCTGTATCATAGATGAATAGACACTTCTCAACATAGACTGCTTACCTTTTAGCGTCAATTTTCAATGTAATTTCTGTCAAGTACACGTTCAACATTTAGTATCAATTATCTGTTTTAAGAGGCATTGAAGCAGACTCTTATGTACTGTGAGCCACATGGACAATACAACTCAGTAAAACTGTGAAGCGCTTTTGACATAAGAATAATAATAATAAACCTTGCAATTGATATAGTGCCTTATCATGTGTTTTGAGAAGTCTCAAAGCACTTCACAGAATATACTGTCAAATGTATGTTTTGTGGGTGAGGCGCAGCAGCCAATTGTGCACAGCAGTGTCCCACAAACAGTCGTGGATTGAAGTGACCAATTTTTTTCACAGCATTGTAAAGGAATTATTACACCAACAACTTACACCCTCCAAGTAGGGTAGTGTCTCAGAGCACATTACCTCCGGAAAAGCAATCCACCAATCAGCTAACAACCGCGTTCCTACTTCCTACTAGGTAAACAGAGGCGTGTGGTGTAAGGCAACTTGCCCAATATTTCAACAAGTCGGGAATCAAACCCTCTTGTGAGGCGAGTAAGCTAACCACTACCAATTAGGACATAATGAGACACTAAAAATCAAATGTATTGTTGATATTGTACATCCAGCATATTTTAAAGAAATTTTAAACTTTAAATAAAACTTTTAAAGTTCTCGAGACATGCCTTAATTTTTAATGACATTAAAGAAAATAAGTAACTGATATTAAGCACCAGTTGGCAATGGCTTTGTTGTAATACATCTGCACAGGTCAGAGCCAACTGCACCTTGAAGTGGGAATCAGAGCGCCACGGTACTCCATTCCAAATACTTCTAGTACATGTAATCCTGTAGCTCAGTGGTTAGAGCACTTGCCTTACAAGCGAGAGACCTAGGTTCAATTCCAGGCAGGTCGAAATCTTGGGCAAGTTTCCTTAATCCACATGCCTAAAAATAATCCCTCCAAAAAAAGTTTGTTATTTCAACCCACAACTGTTTGTGGGACACTACTGTATGCAATTGTCTGCCGCGTTTCGCCCACATATATACAGTCAATTCACTTTACAGTATATTATGTGAAATGCTTTGAGGCATCTAGAAGACTTGATAAGATTCTATATCAAAATGCAAGGATTATCATTACATAATCATGTCACTTCCAGCGGAACAAGGAGAAAGCAAATGCTGTAATTAAAGGGCTTGTTCCTCCCAATAGAACTAACCTTTTGAAACAAATATAAATCTGAGTTTTGGGATGAAAGGCTAGTTGCGTGGCAGCAATATAAAAACAATTAAATGCTTATTTTATGCAACAATAGACCTTCCTTGATGTCTCCTGGCTGGGTGGCTGGTTGGGGGTATGGTGGTGCAGGGAGAGAATTTTCACCTGTGTCTAGACTTTAGATCTTTTTCTTAGCACTTTTGGTCAATTCGTAATTAGGAAGCTGAATTTCCGTAGGCAGGAACTGCTACCATCTATGGTAAAACCTGGGAATCCAATGATTTTCCAATGCTTGACACTGCCATGTTGCAAATACATGTCTGTATGTAGCAGAAACACATGCAGAACCCAGCTGTAACAGTACATATGCCTTCTACTCAGTTGAACTAAATTTGATGTTGACAACATTTGCATACAGAAAAGTGGTTCCTGTTTATTACTGTAAACAGTGCGCAAGGTCACGCCTACATCCATGTATTTTGGTCCTTAAATACAAGCGAGCAACTTGCAGCCCCTTTTACCAAAACAGTAACTACAAAAATATATACAGGACTGATATGTAATCTGGATTTTACGGTACTTTAACATTTAAAACGTTAAGCATTTCATCTAAATGCTAATTTCAAGGGAAAAAATTCAAATCTTTTTTTATATAAACCATACAAGCATATCAAATCAGACTGCCATTCCTTATGGAGATATACAGGATCTGAATTTTTAAATACAAGAATATCTGCAGCTGTTAAATTTAATAGCTATACCTCAGCTAAAATGAGGAGAAACCACCCGAAAGCGGCAACTAGGCCTACCATTTAACAGTGGTAACAACTTGGAAAATGTGTTGTGCAAACTTCTTATAAAAAAAACATAATCTTGGTGATTCCTTTGTGCAACAAACATAAAAGAATTTTAAAATATCAAATTATCGTGTTTAAAAATAAACAGCATTAATAATTTAGAAAGAAACACGCCCCATCAACAATTTCAGTCTCCAAGCATTTATTATTTACCCCGACTGCTATACAAACCCAATAACAGGCACAGTTTGCTACAGAGTGACATTTTGAAAAGCAGCGCTTCAAAAGGACATTGAAACGTGTGCTATCAGGTTCCCAAAGCATTGCGAGAACAACAAAATCAGAAATGTCAATAACAGTTATCAGTTCAAAGCCATCTGCTGCTTTCTGCGAAGACGGGAGGTTTAATGCCTGTTAAGATCAGAGTAAACCCTCCCAGAAACGCATCTACCATAGCACACAACATTTACCACCCTTGTTGGAACAGAGATTGTGGTTGAGGCTCTCTCGAGTTAACAAACTATACCTTTCTTTATCTACAGATAAATCTATCTGTAAACACACAGATGTAGCAGCAGCACAGTGCATTATTACATTCACTGACACTCCAGCAGTTCTTTTACTTAAAATAATTTGCATTTTGCACACACCGTAACTGAATTTGTCAATGTAGTGTTAGAGCATTGAAATGCTCAAGGTTTCCCACCCTCTCCCACCACAACGCCTTTCTGCCATATTTGCAAAGGAGAGCGCAGTATTTAAAAACTCAGTAGTCCTGTGTCATTTGCTTGCTGCAAAGCAGTTATGAAATGTG
This sequence comes from Hydrolagus colliei, assembly GCA_035084275.1. Taxonomy (NCBI): domain Eukaryota; kingdom Metazoa; phylum Chordata; class Chondrichthyes; order Chimaeriformes; family Chimaeridae; genus Hydrolagus; species Hydrolagus colliei. Next base: position 80,624,051 of record CM068742.1, read on the forward strand.
CTCATTCTAGCAAAACAAAAGGAAAGAATGTACAAAGACATATGCTCTCCATGTTAAGACACAATTTCTTATGTAATGTGTCCAAAATAGGATAATTGAATGTCACTAATCAGTTTCCCGGCTACGCACTCAAACAATAATCCCTCGGTTAAAACAATAATTGGTCATTTCAATCCACGACTGCTTGTGGGTCACCGCTGTACGCAATTGGCTGCCACGTTTTACCCACAACTATGCAGTCGATTCACTTTACAGCATATTCTGTGAAGCGCTTTGAGGCGTCTAGAAGATGTGAAAAGCGTTATTATCAAATGCAAGGATTATTATTTATTATTAATTGCCAACAAATCTGTAGTCGGGTGGGTTCGGGTTGGGTAGGGGGTGGGAGAGGAGAGGACATACATACAAATACACATCCACACAACATACAGATACACACATCAAAGTAATAATTGTGTAGACACAAAGAAAGAGGGACAAAATAGATGTTCAGAGAGGGTCCAAAGTGGGAGGTGAAGCCTATGCTAAATTCCATGTTATAGACTGCATAGGGGCAAGAATAAAGAAATAAAGATATTTTATCTGTGCATGTGTTAATACAGGAAAGCGAGTTGGTCATTGCTGCAGGGAAATAATTCTGCTAATCCTAAATCCATCGCAGCTATCAGGATCTGCATACATTTGCCACAGTAGGTAGTTAGTTAGCTGTGTGCCAGCTATTAGGCATACTGTACTAAATAATGACATAAATGACATGTGAGAAATGTTATCTAAATAACACCAAAATACTATGTGTTTAGTTTTAATGGGGTGGGATAGAGCATTATTTTATTATTGCTATTATTAATTAAACAGTGGACAAAAGGTTCAAATTCGATTCTTACCACTACAGTGGTAAATCCTTTCACCAACCTTTTCAATGACTACTACTTCTCATATCTAGGCAAAGAGCAAAAAGGATCCAATCTTATTTTGAAATCCTTGCATAAACTGTATTAACATACAGCAGGATGGCTTTGCGTTCTTTTTTTTGAGTGTTTTTTCCTGCCTCAGAGCAATTCAAACGAGTTCCAATAATATGAAGGAAAGGATGAGCTCCAGTACTCTGCCCAGGTGTAGAAATGTTTGATAAGCTACTCAGTTATCTTACTTATGATCGGGATCGCATTATAAATTGAGGATGTGTTGAAACCAGCTATGAAATGGGATTTTTATTTCCACAAATAAAGCTGACTGGATGAGCGCGTACAATAGGATAAGTTGTACTCAGCCTTACAAGCAGAAATAATAATCTGTTTTAATGTTCCACCAAGACACGTCCTTTAATTATAATTTTGTTCGAAATGCATTTCAGAAGAAAAACTTCTTTGTTGCTGTCTATAGTGCCTGAGGTGGGAGGAGAAGACTTTCCTACAATGTTTATGAATTGATCAGAGTCAATCACGGCCCAAAAGCAACACAAGTTGAAAAGTGATCAGTCGTAGACCCGACGAGATCCAGGAATCTGAATCTACCAATCCACTCATGTTGTCATGTCTCAATTTTAACACTGTATTCATGGAGCTGGTTAGTGCAATTATGATGTTCTACCCTCCATGTCTTTGATTTGTCTTGCAAATTTTTACCAATGCATTTACAAAGTGACCTGGTGAAATTTGTATTATCAAGTCCTGTGCAATTATCCATTTTTATTGCAACATTAAAACTGTATCAACCATGGCTATACCACAACAGTAATTCAGCAACTCTGCTTTAGGCCCACAATTCTATTCTAGTGTTAGCCTGTCAGTCCATTTTGCCTTAAAATTTAACATTGCACAGAATTTGTTTAAAATTTCATAAATATAGTCTTTGGTTAGAAGACGGTTATTTTTAACCACAATGGAAAAATTTATTCTAATTGAAGAGAGAATTTTCCACTATTCTGTCCTATTTTATAGAGTTCTGAAGCATATTGGTTAAGAATTCTCACCTTCCGAGCGAGAGGACATGTGTTCGACATTAACATTTGTTCGAACATCAGACCTCTGCAACACATTTGTTGATATGGGATGCGCATCACTCTCTCTGAGTGATCTTTTCAAACTCTTCCCTTTTGTAATAATGATCTCTTATTAATGATAATAATGCTTGCAATTGATATAGCGCCCTATTACACCTTTTAAGACGTCTCACAGCTCTTCACAGAATATACTGTGAATTAAATTGACCATATATTTTGTGACAAAATCCAGCAGCCAATTGTACTCAATAGTATTTCACAAGCAGTCGTGGATTGAGTTACCAATTTATTATTATTTTTTAACTTGAAGGGATTGTTACCCCTGAAAACAAGTGTGAGCCGGGATTCCAGTTCCTGTGTTCGTGACAAGTTTGTGAACGACAGTTGTTGAAATTTGTGAACTTGTCCCATCACTAATTTATTTAAGATGAAGTCAAATTTATTACAAATTGCATTAAATTGACTGATAATAACAATAATCCTTACATTTGTTATAGCGCCTAACACGTCAGGCAGGACATCTCAAAGCACTCCGCATGGTACAACTGTGAATTGGAGTGACTCACTGTAGACTCACTTTAACATCTCATCAGACATTCAACCCCTCCAACCATGGAGAGCACCTCCAGCACCACACTGAGTGTCAGCTTAGACTTTATGAGGTTAAAGTCCCAATTTAAAACCACAACTTTGGGACTCAAGAGGTAAAAGTGATACCAACTGAGCCAGGCTAACAGGATCTAAATTCTATATTGTACACATTTTTTTTAAGTGTTTTTAAATATTTCAATTTTGAAAAATAGCTGGTGCACGTTATGAAGAATACTATCTCTCCAAAAACTTGAAAAGAATGGAGGGACCTCAGAAGAGATATATGATACCAAATAGGATAGAGAAAGTGAACCCAGATCAACACTTTAAGATCTGGCAAGGCAGAAACACAAGGGGGCACTGGATTGTTAAGGGGAATTTTATGACAGTTACACAGGGCTAACCTATTATAAAGTGGCTATCTTGTGTCCAATATATAAAACAACTCGATACCTAGTTGGTCAAGTTGCTGCTGAAATCACTGCCTGTCTTTAGCTTGTACAAGGAGTTGCTGTAATCACTTCCTTCACAGGAAGTAATGACGTAGGTAACAATCTGGAAGTAATATCAGCGATGACCTGATATCCTGACAGCCCAGAAGCGAACAACAACTTGCATTTATATAGTGACCTTCATGCAGGGTAGTGTCCTAGAGTGCTTCACAGAGGTGGAGACTGACAACACACTAAGGGAAGAGGGGAGTGGAGAGGTGACCATCAGCATGATCAATTCAAGTATTATTAGCACAGGAAGACTGGTAGTCAGGAGTAGAAATCACTGTGTCACTGCAGTGCATTCTAATGTGGTTATCCTTTATTCCTTTACTGGGATAGTTAATAATAGCTAAAGCAAGTAAGCGGGAAAGTAAAGGACAGGACAGTGATCATTTGAAAAAAGCTTGATGCTGGGATGAGAATATAGGATGGCTATCCAGGAGAGAGGAGTTCAAATACCCACCTCTGCCATTAACTCTCCCCTCAGATCCACTTGACCACAACCACGCACTAAACTGTATTGTGTGCCAATTTGATCACCTGAACCACAATAACTTTCATTTATATAGCACCCCGGAGTGCTTAGAAATCTCACAGCAATCTTCCACAAAACACCATGGTGAATGATTAATTTTATCTGGGGGAAACGTTCGCCAGGAACCAGCAACAAAGTTATCTAGAATCTCTCCCTCTCCTAGCTCTGCAAGCCTAGTACCGTCATTGGCTACCCATCCCTCAGAGGATTGATTTCAAGATTTTTGTTCTCATCTTCAAATCGCTCTATGGTGTCTCCCCATCATACGTCGGTAACCTCCTTCAACCCTACCATAGCTGGCCGCTCCCGTCACTCAGTGTGCACCCTCCTCTTCAATCGAGCCTTCTGCCACCCTTCACCCTCCCAGATCCCAACTCTACAGCCCAGGTCCAAATCCCTGACTGACCAGCAGCTTGGGACATTCCCCTGACATGAAAGGCACTATACAAATATAATGTTGTATTGCATTGTGCCTCTGCTATCTGGTACTCCACCCCAGAACTTCCAACTTGTTCACTCACTCCACTCTTTCCATCCCCGTCCCAAAGTGTACCTCTTCCGACAGCACTTTGGATCATCTTTCCATGACCCACCCCAGCTCCAATGCCCACACAGCACTGTGAATGCAGTTTGGGATGTCTTCCCGACACAAAACGTGCTAAGAAAATGTAAATTACATGATAGTGTAAATGAGTCTCTTCCTATCTTGTGGTCTTGATTTCAATCAGAGCAAAAGGGACACAACAATTGGTCTCAGAGTTCCTCTAGAGAAGTGGTTCCCAACTTCGGGTCCCACCTAAATCAGGGTCATGGGAGTCCTCAGTAGGGTCGCGAAGGGTCATCAGAATTTTTTGTTGTTGCTTTTTTTTAAACGTTGAAAATACTTTTTTAATGCTAAAAAAAAGTGCCCGAGGCGACACCGCCGACCAATTTGTATAAAGAGGGTACTTATGAGTCATGCTGAGTCCACAAAAGAGATGGGAGATAACGTTTTGGCTGAGCTGAGCGTCAATCGCGATATCGCCCCCTAGGGGTGGGAGGACCTGTTGGGAGGCTAATTTGGGTCGCAACAAAACAAGTTTGGGTCGTGAGGACCAGAGGGTGGTTAATTTGGGCCGTAGCAAAACGTGGTTGGGAACCACTGCTCTAGAGAATGGTTTACAGCTGGTACTCAACCAGTTCAACATGTCTAACTACCTTTAGTGAGGGGAAACGATAGCCATGGTTCCAGCTCCTAACTCTCATCCAGTGTTCCATGCTACAAAATGCACATGTAAACTCTAAATTAAGATGATTATAATCATCCTTACAGTTGATATAGTGCCATATCACAACATTGAGACCACTCAAAGTGCATCACAGGATTTACTGTAAACTGCAGCAAATGTGTATTTTGTACACGAATGTGGCAGAAAATTTGCACACAACAATCTTCCCATAAATAGCCTTGAAGGGAATCATTAATTTTTATCTGGGGATCATTGGCCAAGGGAAACTGTAAGAAATATCCTTTTCTTTTTGAGTTGTTGCTTGATATCTTTATCACCCATCTGAACAAGCAGACTGGAATTCAATTTAATGTCTCATCTAAAGGATAGCCCCACCAAAAATGCAATGTCCCCAGCACTGCAGTAGAGTGTCAGCCTTGACCATGTTAAATTCAAAGTCTTGACATGGGCTCGAATCTAGAAGTTTAGCTCAGCAGCAAGGACCCTACCAACTGAGCCACCATTATCGCAGATTACTGTTTAACAAATGAGACAACTGCCTTAGCCTCTCTCATTAATAATAATTCTTGCATTTCATATAGAGCCCCGTCATAACTTAGAGACGTCTCAAAACATTTCACAGAATATACTGTAAAGTGAATTGATTATATATTGTGTGGACAGGCAATTGGCATGGCAGTGTGCCACAAACAGTTGTAGATTAACTTCTGTTTGGACTATATGTGTGAAATCAATTGTACTAACAGTAATGTTGAATGTATTTTACTATACGTTATGTAGTTCTAAAAGAGATGGGCATTTAATTTAATGACTCAAAACAATGGTCTCCCTAGCTTCCATATTGCTTGATTTTAATCAACGGTCCTTCTATTTCATAGTTATTAGTTAACTTGGAAACATAAATTTTTCCTTTACTCCAAACAAGTTTATTTTTCTCAGGACACATTCACGTGTGATGATGATGGGACAGTAATGTTTACAAATATTAAGCAAAAAAAGTATATAGCTTTTTAATGTTTGCTTTACTACAATAACACTTGCATTTGATATAATGCCTTGTAACAACAATAATCTTTGCAGTTGATATAGCAGCTTTCTCATACCATAAAGCTTACAGTGTCCCACAAACAACCATAAAGTGAGTGATCAATTTTACCTGGGGGATTGTTGGCGATGATGCCTGAGAAACTCTCCTCTTTATGAATAGATCTTTAACTTCCACCTGAACAGGCAGATGAGACCTCGATTTAATGTCTCATCCAAAGGATGGAACAAATGCAAAGTCTCCTTCATGCACTTGCTTTTGGACAATGTAACAAGGAGCTAATATCTTCCCATTCAGTGATATTGTGCATCACTCAGTGTTGGATGATATCTGCAGATCTTTCTTCAGCCTGTGTTGGAACCTTAGCATTACTTGTTTAAAGTGTGAGGAGAGATATCCACCTCCACTTACCTCTACTTCTACCATCAATTCCAGATTTATTGCTGACCTGAACTGATGAACATGAATAAAACTGAGGCTATCCCGTTTAGCTCTCGTCATTGTCTTCTTTCCTCTGGCTGCAACTCTATGAACCTCCAAGATGTTCCCTACAGTTCACTAAGTCACTTATTAGCACTTTATTCAACCCTCTGGTCTCCATCAAACATTATATCCTCGATCGACGTCCTCTTGATGTGAAAGGCGCTATACAAATGTAAGTATTTTGTTGTTGTTGTATTGGCTTGTTGCATCTTTGATTACAGTCTGCCTATATCCCATATCTCTCCCAATATAGTCAAATCTTCATCCATGCTATTTTGAACCCCAATCCTTTCTCTCATAGGTTCTATGTGTCCATCATCCGTGTCTCGAAGATGTGATAAGGTGCCACATCAAATGCAACATAAGGATCTTCATCTTTAATTTCAAATCCATGCTCTTGCCCTATGTTGCCTGTGCAAACTCCTCAAGTCCCATTCTCTCCCTCCCATCCTTTGCACCTCTAACTTGGCTCTGCTGAGCATCCGATGTGCTTCCATTTCACCACCCAGTGCAGCTTTCAATTATTATGTCCCACTATCTGGAACCCCTCACATTAACTTGGATAATGTGCAGTCATGTAGCACAGTGGTTAGCTTGCTCGCCTTGCAATTCCCAGGCAGGTTGAAACCTTCTGCAAGTTTCCTTATTCAATACACACCTATGCTTACCCACAACAACAACAACTACTTGGATTTATATAGCACCCTCCATGCCTAGCAGTAAATTGGAACCTACTTGTTAGTAAACTAGCAGATCACTTTCCCAGTAATAATCCTTTCAAAATAAATAAATAATATTAATTTGGTCACTCAATCCATGACTGATTGTGGGATGCTGCTATGCATAATCTGCTGTCCTATTTCACCTAGACTATATACAGTCAATTCAATTTACAGTATAAGATGTCATAAGGTGCTATATCAAATGCAATTATTATTGTAAAATAAGCCCAAGTTTTTCTCATTGTGATCCACACCACTTCTATCAAGCACTCCGAGACTTTATCCTGCGAGATAAACCTCTGCTCAACCCTCATTGTCTGCAAATACACAAACAAAATAAATAAAATAAAATACACAGCAACTTAAAAGGATGCAATTTGCAAACTATAGGCACTTTAGTAATAATTGGGTCCATCAAAGCATGACATGCAATGGTTGAATTTAAACACTAGGTATGATCTAAGAGTTTTAAATTGGTATTCGTTTTGTAACAAAGTTATCATTTAATCTGGTTTTAATTAAGCAAATCAAGGTAACTAAATATACGAATGTTAATTTACCTCTATTTTTCCTTGAAAACTTGAGAGTGGCTTCTCATCCATGGACAAGACCAGGAACTTTGTGGTGCGCAATGGCCCTGGGTCTCTTCTCCTTGAGGTTGGTGGGTGGAGAAGGGGCAAGATGAGCTGGGAGGAGAGGCTCTCCATGCAAGCATTGCCATGAAGCACTGTTTGATTTCAGTCGCTTCAGACCTCAGTCTATATGCTCCTCCAGCTATAGCAACGAGTGACTGCAGGGAGTATAGTATTGCTGCCTGGAGAACCATCAAGAAGAATTTGGCTAGAGACAAATGGTGCCTCCTACTGCAATGTTTCTGGCAGTCCTTGGCTGTCATCTTGACCTGGAAGGTTGCGTTTATTTTCTCAGAAATTTCCTCTCCAAATTTTCTCCTCACGACGGGGAATAGGAATAAGCTTCCCAGATATGCAAAGCCTTTGTTGTTCTTCTTCCGGACACTGAAATTGATCCTGGTGCCCATAAAGATCTCCATTGTCAATCTCACGTTTTGCCTGTCTGTCCTCAGTTCTCTCTCCCACGTTGGCCGTGTGTAATGTGATTGTGTGTCGTTTATGTTATCGCAGAACTGACATCTGCTCCATGACTGGTTGGTGGGCAGAAAGTTTAAACTGCTGTAGATTATGTTTGAAACATGATGAGAGTCTGTATGTGGCTAACTTTATATTTCTGCCAATGCATATGGAAAATGAGCTTGATCTCTTCATTGTATGTCATTTTAAAACTGTCTTGTGTGACTCAGAATTGTTTGTGACTCAGAATCAATTTGTCTAACAAAATGGGATTATCCTGCATAAATATATTAGCAAAATAAAACACTGTAAAATAATACTGTTTCGAGTATGATAAGATGCACAGATATTAAGAGGAAGGAACAATTCCTTAATCTAGATGTTTTGATCAGTCCGAAGTTTCAATGCAGTCTAGTTGCATAGGAAGACTCCCATCTCCTAGGCTTATTAAGTTCAAGGCTCAAGTCAGCCAGTCATTCGCAGCCCTCCAGCAAAGATTGGGAGAAAATGTAATCTCAGCTGGAACATGAGCTGGGAAACAGCACTCTACCAGGATTGCCCCTGTCTGGTATATATGTGTGTGGGGGGAAGTTACTTGATTTAATTGGCTTCTTCAGCGCCAACTTTACTGCCCCCTGGCAGCCAGTTGTAAGGTCCGTAAGGAAGCTCACAGCCCAGACTGCTTTCTCTCCCTGTTTTACCTGAAGGACCTTATGCGCCAAGTGGCAGTTCCCGTGGGGAAATTTTAAGAAAGTGGACAAATAAGAATTTGATTTAATAATAACGAACCACAGAAAAACGCAAAATGAATCTGGAAAGCATTCTGGTGAATTCACCTTTTGTTGCTTTCTTGCATAAATCTCCCAACACACTGGAGCAAAGATAAGATGCCAGAGCCTCAATGTTTTTCAGGGCCTTAAGACTATTACACAAAAATTTACGATTGTGTGGCATTTTGACCATGACCTTAAGACTGTTACATTAAAATTTACGATTCTATGGCATTTTGGAAAAGTCTTCAAACTCAGTCTTATTTGGAAGTTGCTTTTCAACAATTCTTAAAAATTAAGACTTGTAGGAGAATCGTGCTTCCAAACTGAGACTGAATTGAATTTTCTCAAATCCTGAAAAACCTTTCAAGTTTAAGACAATATTCATAAGCATTAAAAACATGAAGAATTTCACATCTCTGATGTGTAAACAAACCTCTTGTAATTATAATAATAATTATTGCATTTGATATAACACTTTATTACATCTTCAAGATGTCTCAAAATGCTTCACAGAAAATACTGTGAAGTGAATTGATTGTATATTTTGTGGGTGAAAAATCATTAAAAACTGTGCAACTCTGAATGATCTACTGCAAAACCAACTGAACAATCCAAATGCACAGAGCTGGCAAGAACCCATTCCAGTGGGGGAGAAAATGTGTATTTTACATCCATTTAAAAAATAAGCCAAAGATCAAATATAACTTCACTTCATGTGAATAATGTTACGGGTACACATGGAACTAATTTTTAAAGTTAAAAATGAAATGACAGTGCAAACAATGGTGACATTCTTATGCTTGAACATGCTTCTGGGTTTAGTGTTAAGACCACTCACAGACTTAAAATAATAATAATTCTTCCATTTGATATAATGCCTGCGACGCTTTCATGCTTCGCAAGTTGACTGCGTATTTGTAGACAAACAAGGCAGCTAATTTGCATACAGCAATGTCCCACAAACCATAAAGAAGTGAGTAACCATTTGTTTCTGAAGTACATTGTTAACACGTGGTTGTTACCTCAGTTTAATGTCTCATCTCTGACAATGTAGAGCTTCCCTCAGCATAGCACCATTAGACTAGACTGTGTGAACTGCAAAGTCCCAATGTGGGCCTTGAACCCAGAGGTGGGCGAAACATACAAACTAAACCAAGACGATCGATACCTGTTGAAGATTGCACAGAATTTTTGAAAATCCTTAAATTCTATCTTAATTTTTAAATTGTTTTTCCATAGCTCTTTTGAAGAACTGAGGGAAATACAGCTTCAAAAATTAAGACTGAATTTATGAATTTTCCCAAATTCCACAAGCTCATAAATTTTAAGTCAAAAGTCCTAAGAGGCCATGAGATTTTGCTGGACTTATATTAACTCAGGGCACAAAAAAATGTTAACTGGTGAATGGAGGCCCTTTTCAATATTTGTCTATTATTTAATGTGGAATGTGCTGTAATTTATGTCTAGCTCTTCTCCCCCTTCCTTGGTTACTGCCATCAGCCCTGTCAAATGTCAGCATTGACCTGCTCTGTTACACGGGAAAAGTGTTATTTCTCTCTCTCTCTCTCTCTCTCTTGCTATATCTCTTACCATGTGCGTTAGGCAAAAAACTAAATTGATTGTGAGATATGGAAGCTATGATCAGTATTGCCCTCATTTCTGCTACACTCACTGGCTTTAACGGCACTAAAGGTGTGGCACACAAGTGAGAACATCCAATAGTGTTTTTTGTGGCACAGATAGTAGCAAAAGGAAAACATGGAATACAGTAAGAAACCACTCTCTTTTTCTAGATCATAAAACTCTAGCACACTGCCGGCCATGTTCTGGTTGTGGTGCTGCTGATAAACTTGGTATGCCATCTCAAGCCTTTGATCTGTTACTGTCAAAGTCTTACAACGCTCTCCAGATGTTGTGTTATGCTAGATGTTGTTTTTCAGGATTGTACCCTGTTCTTCCTGAGATGGAAGAAACTCCACTTGTCCCTGTTCAATCTAACTCTCTTTTCTCTAAACAGCATCACCAAGCGAGCCTTTGATTTATGGTAGCCAGATTCTGTGACTGGTAACTATCAAACGCATACTCACTATTCCCTTTTTACACAGCCCAGTCTAGTTAATATCCATAACAGTTCATCCAGATTATGGCAGATTAAAGAAATTGTATTGTCATTTGTGAATTTACCACACCAAAAAAGACAAAGATGAAAATATTGCAAATAGTGAATGAACACATACGAGGGCTTAACCAAAGTATGAGAATAGGTTCTGAACTGAACATCCTTTTTATTAAGATTGTTGGCCCCGCCAGAACTGTTAATATGTGGAGCTCCTGTGGCTTAGTGGTTAGAGTACTTGTCTTGCAAGCTGGGGAGATCAAGCTGGGGAGTCCTGAGTTTGAATCCAGGCAGGTCAGGGCGATACCTTGGGCAAGTTTCCTAATAATAATCCGTCCCAAAAAAAACACAATAATAAAATTGGTCATTTCAATCCACGTCTGTTTGTGGGACACTGCTATGTGCCAATTGGCTGCTGTGATTCGCCCACAAACATACAGTCAATTCACTTTACAGTATATTCTGTGAAGCACTTTGGGACGTTGATAAGATGTGAAAAGCGTTATATCAAATGCAAGGATTATTATTATTATTATATAATAATATTAAACATGGAAAATTGTAGAAGAAAATGATGGGGAGTCACGGCTTGCAAATAAATGGATGGACCTCAATACTCAAGGATGAGAGGATTCGATTATATCCCAAGAATAAAAGAGGATAGGTAAGGCAAGCCCTTCAAAACAGTCATGATGAATATTCAGATAAGGAAAACTCTACTGTTTAGGTCATCAGAAAATAATCACAAAAATACAACTGATAAGCCTCACATTTGAATATAATACCTTTCATATCGGAGGATGTCTCAAAGTCATTCAAGGATTTACTGTCATCAGTTTGGGAGCAAATGTGGCAGCCAAATCCCACAAACTGCCATGAAGTGAATGACTGGGATCTTTAACTTCCACTAGAAACGGGCAAATTATGCTGCAGTTTAACATCTCATTCAAAACTCAGCACCTGCAATAATACCAGCATTGCATTGGGAATATCAGCCAAGGCAATGTAGTTTCAAGTCTCGACACACCTTGAATCCATAACTTTCTGAGTCAGAGGCAAGAGCATTCATTACCAATTGAGCCAGGCTAACTAGCACAAAAGTGTGAAAGTCAGTGAATTAATCCAAAACAAGCATAACTTACATCACTTCATTTTTGTGCATTTAACATTCATCCCTGCAAAATAGCTCATGGCTCAAAATAAACAGCATAGGTTTTATGTAGACGTGTGTATACAGTGACTAGTAATCGACTCAAGTTGCCACTCAAGTAGGCCTGCAGCGTTTGTGTTCTAATCCTTTAAATATCAGACATCTGCTAGATGGGAGTGTCCTGATTGTCTGTATTTTACTAATGAAACTTGCAGTTGGCAAAAGTAAACAGAGCAAAAGCCACAAATTCTCCAACAACAACAAAATTATCTGTCCTACCAAGATTTCCTTATATGAATCCCTCTGTTCCTTCACCCCCTTTAAGATTCCACCATCTAGCTTGGACTGCCTCACCTCATTCTTCCTCCAAAAATGCATCACTTCACATTTATTCACATTATTTTTGGTTCAAGACAGCAGCTGTGAAGTTCTTGAGTTCAAAGTTCAAGATGGTTGATAACTTCACCTGAATCCCCTCACCCCCTACAATGACATAGTTGCTTGACTATGTTCTCCTGAGTACTTCTGTTTAAAGACTAGAACTCACCATGGAATAGAGTTGCTGAATAGGTCTTCAGGGCTGCAATAATTGTTATGATTCTTTGTGGCTCTATTGCTTTACACTAATCTCATGAAGGTCATGACGCAGATAATGGGCCCACCATAATAATAATCCTTGCGTTTGATATATCGATTATCAAATCTTTTAGACATCTCAAAGCTCTTCACAGAATATACTGTAAAGTGATTTGGCTGTACACTTTGGGCTGAAACGTGGCAGACAATTGTTCACAGTAATGTCTCATAAATAGTCATGGATTAAAATGAACAATTTATTATTGTTTTTCTTTGAGGGATTATTAGCAGGCATAAGGAAACTTGTCCAAGGTTTCATCCTGCCTGGAATTGAACCCAGGTCTCTTGTTTGCAAGGCTAGTGCTATAACTACTGAGCTACAGAACTCCACATGTCCCTTTTGGTCACTTGCCACAACGTCTCTGACTTTCGTCAGAATATGTGAACACGCAGAAAGTAAAACTAAACTAAAACTAAACACATGCTAATAATGGTGTCTGAAACAAAAGGCAAGTGTAGATAGTGCTACATTTACTTAGTTGCAAGAAAAGTTATTTAACACTGATCGCTACAGTTTGTGATCTTTAATGGGAAATCCCATTATAAAGAAATGCCGAAACCACATTACTTTTAATGATAGGTTAAACCCCAAGACATCAGGATTCCAACAGAAACTCATTTGTAACAAAACATAACACTCCATTTGGCTTCCTCAACATACAATTTCATTACCCTGCATGCCAAATTTTCTGTTTTTTCAAGAAATATGGGTGAAGAAATTTCAGGTTTACTCTTATTTAACCCCACATTTATGCGCTTTGGGACATCCTTCCAACGTGAAAGGCATTATTCAAATGTAATTTTGTATTTATATAGCATTTCAGAACATCTAGAATTGGCCAAATTGTTGAATTCAGTCTTAGTTTTTAAATCTTTTTTTTTTGGCAGTTAAGTGTCATAAAAACTAGTGAGGTAGAACAATCATAGCCAAAATCAAACCCATATTTACAGGGACCACTAAAAAGCCATTAAGAGCAGAAACATCAGTTGATTTTCACCCCATCCTACCCAAAACACTTAAAATACTTTTGTATCCTCTTCCCCGCACTCTTTCCTTTCTCAGAAAACTTATCACAAACATTGATCAACTTGGGACCTTCCCGCTGTGTCTGATTCTAAACCGCACTGCCTGGTATATTTGCTCACTGAGCCAAAACATGCACAACATCCATTGAGCTGAGGAGCCTGCTACACTTACTAGGTTTTTTTTAAATTTAAATGTCTTCAATCTCATTATGCAAGTAAGAGTAAAGCAAATTGGTTGTTTCACATTCTAGATTCTTTGTCTGTCCTTTAAATTATTTTATGCAGGGGTTGAGTTTATTCTCCTACAGCTGGATATAGTCTGAGGACTTCATCACACTCAACTTCAATGACCCGCTCACAATAATCTGATAGAAGCTGCAACTGGACTCCTCTTACACCCTCCATCTCAGAAAGCCTGAAATTTCAGCTGGTTTCCACCTTTTAAATCATTTCGTCTAAAATTTTAACATCATGCAGAATTTGTGGTAAATTCTTTAATTCAGCCTTAATTTGGAAAAATGTTTCCTGTGGTTCTTTCAAAGGATCAGCCGCCAAATTAAAACTGAGTTAAACAATTGTCTACAGTTCTACACAATCTTTAATTGTAAGACAAAATGGTCAATTGGGCTAAGACCTGGAATTTGAAGCCTTAAATGCCTAAATTTTCCACATAATTTCACCAAAATCATTCAATCAAACCAATCTGACTTGAAGTTAAAAGGAGCGTACTTTTTATTTGCCATTCTTCCCTAACATCTACGTCAGATGATGACCTAAACGTTTTGTTACATTTCAAATTCTCCACTACTTTAGGACTAGAGAAAGAAAGCACAAAATTAAAATTACAGTAGATTGTTGGCTCCTCCTTGGGTCTGGTATTGGGGGGAAAAAAGCAATAGTGTAATAAATCACACAAAGTTTGCAAGTTTGATTTCCATTCCATGCTCATTTAATTCATCTCAGTTGGCACACTGTAAATTGCCCTCAGCTTTCTTGAGCTTTGTTATTCAGTGACTTCTGTTGGAAAACCCGTGAACCAAGATTTTGAGCAGGAACAGGATCAAGCTCAACTGTGATGCCCTGCCAATGAATAGCTCGCAAATTATCACTGTCTAAACTCACATGGGAAAAAATATTCAAATTCTACAAAGTATTGGAGGGCAACCAGTGACTGTGGGACCATATCCCTGCAACAGTTCGAACCTTCAGTGCAAGAGAGGAGGAAATAGACAAACTTGACAAAGGCAAAGTCTAAGATGAAATTTCTGCTTTAATATTGCATGGGTACCAAGGATTTGGAATCTGTAACAATACTAAGAAGAAAAGTGTAGAATATGCCACACCAAAAATTAAATATACCTCTGATTTGAATGCAAAACTGAAGCTTGGTTTGGGGCTAGTAGTATTTTCTTCTGCCAATTGGGCAAGATGTCATCGAGCTGCTAATGAAGTTCAATCTAGCGTGTCACCATATAATATCAATATACCCCAGTGGAAACACATCAAATAAAAAATGCAATACATCCCATGTTAAAAAAAAAAGATCCTTCCAATTTTGGAGTGGTGTTTGAAGAAGGAATGTGAAGGTGCGTTCTTGGGAGATATATATTACAATTCACTGTTGTCAATAGGATCTTACCAAGTTTTCATTTTATTTGTAAAGAGGCATCACAAGCCATTCCTATTTTTTTGAAAACTTTGTTTAAAAAGAAGCACTCTCTTCTTTGTAGTACCTTTATAATAGGATTTCCTATTATAAAAATATGGCAGAAAGATTAGTGCATGATGTAGCCTAGAAATTACTGCATAGTCTCTCTTTATTAACATGGGACGTTATGTCAAATTCATTAAATACCAAGAATGTGTTGACTTTATTCTTACCTGGGGTGGCTTCCTGCATCTTTTCACGTTTCCTTTTCTTCTTCTTTCCCTTCAACATTTGAAACAAATTCAAGATATATCTAGATCAGTCCTTCAGGTGGATTCAAAGTAGCAAAGCACTCCCATAGAGACAGTTACTTTGTTTGCATTTTTCATTCTCAAGAAAACATTCAGTGAAAGGGGGAATCTAAGATGCAAAATTCATGCAATTTGTTGCATTAATTGATTTATTTAGTTTCTAAATACAGGGTAGTCCTATTGTAAAGGGATCTAAATATCTAAACATTTATTTTATAAACCATTCAGCAGTTTTTTGATTTCCACTATCACTGTCAATGGGTTCACTTTGCACATGTGCATAGAAACTCGACCACTGTTTGTAATTTTGCTCTTGATATGCATTTCTAACCTAGAAGTATTACTCTTGTCATAGTGGGATTTTCATGGATTCATATCATAGATTATCCGGGTACATTATCCACCCAGCTTATAAATGTGGCAGCGTTATAGTGAAGGCAGCTATAATGGGGTTCACCTCTGAATCAGATTTGGCATCAGCAAAGTGCATAAAAAAGAGTTTTGCCATTGTTTCTGTGTGTGCAAACAGATTAGGATTGAGGATTTGTCAATCGGGATTTTTACAAATTAGAATTCACAAACTGGAAATCCAAATTAACCCAAAACATCCAGTTTGTAAATGTCATGTTTTGGATGACTCTGTTATACAGGTGTGAAATTAATTGGGCCAGAGCACAAGTAATTAGGATTGAATAGATTGCTCTATCAAATAGCCAATGCAGTCATACTGGTTTTGTCTGTGTTGTGACTTTCCATGGTTCTAGAGGAGTTCCATGTGCTATGGTGGAAGAAATAACCAGAGATTCTGTTCCTGATCACTATCTGGAGATCTTTGATCTTTCAATTCATGGCTGTTTCATACTGTGCGCAAATTGGCTGCTGCATTTACCCATTGTGTTTACAATCACTGGACTTCATTAATGTGGGGGTGGGGGATAAGAATCACAAAGAATCACATGATATATGATAAAGTCATCTCCATCATCGATATCTGTATGTAATGTCTATCCAGTGCTTTGAGATGTCTCGACTACATTATAATGCTCCAGCGCCTAGGGACATCCTCCCGACATAGAAGGCGCAGTATAACCGCAGTTCGTTGTTGCTGATAAGGCCCTATACCAAATGGAAGGATTGTTGTTATCTCTACCAGAGATAATTGTGTGCGTTGTTGGGTGAAGACAAATTTAGACTGCGTCTGTCTGCTGCAATAACCCTGTCAATAGCTGACACTCAATCTCTAAGGTGTCTTGTAAAAAATAGACAATTGGCGCTTTGAGACGTTATCATTGCCATGTGAAAGGTGCTATCTAAGTGTAAATTGTATAGGATGAGGCGTTGGGTGGGGGTTGGGGGTGGGGACTGGCAGCAGTTACATTTAATTTTACATAAGAATCAGTGCTTTCAAGAGAGAAAACAACTCAGTGCTAGAAACTAATGGAACTGGGACAATTTCAAAGTAAGGTAGTGTAGGCACAAAGGTAAAGTTACCTGGCAATCAGACACTGCTCTGCTACATTTGTTCAAGCTGCTCTTCTGGTTCTGTGCAGATAATAATAATAATAATAATCCTTGCATTTGATACAGCACCTTTTCACGTCATTGAGACATCTCAAAGTGCTTCACAGGATACACTGTAAAGTGGATTGACTTGTGTATTTTGTGGGTGAACATGGCTACAAATTTGTGCACAGCAATATCCCAGAAAAAGCCATGGAGTGAATCACCAAATTTATTTGGGGGATTTGTTGACTGAGACACCAGGAGAAGCTCCTGTTTTTTTTTTTCGAATTGTACCACGGAATCTTTAATGAATTTACCTAAATAGACAGATGGGACCTCAGCTTTAAAGTATGATCCGAAGTATAATGACATACCCCACCCAAGGCACTGCATTGGAGTGTCAGCCTAACCTATGTGATTCCAAGCTCCAAAGTGGAGCTTGAACCCACAACCTTCTGACCCAGAGACAAGAGTGCTACCACTGCCCCAGGCTGACAACAGTAACATGGCAATAAACCCTACAGGAATACGGATGCGTCTCACTCTGACTGCCGGAAATGAGCTCAGATGCTGAAATTATTTTTGCCTTGCGTGAAATTGCACTGCAGCTTAGGTGTCCCCCTGGAGCAATTGTATTGGCTGAGATAGGGTTCTGGCAGGTCGGGGTAAGGCACATCCGGGTATAACTAGAGGTTACTATATTTAGAATTTCTTAAAGCTCAGTGTGTTTTGCAGGCTATTTATTTTTGGGCAGGGCGGAGGAGATAAGGTGGGGAAACACAGCTGAGTGTGACCATCCTCTCTGTCCTGTGTCATCTGTCCTCTCTCTACTGTCTCCATACCAGCCTGCACACACCCTCCGTTCAGCAGACTCAGGCCTGCTCCATATCCACCGCCCTAACCGCCCAACCATCGGCAGCCGAGCTTTCAGCCTCTCTGATCCCACACTGTGGAACTCCATCCCACAGCCTCTCCATCTCGCTTCCTCCCTTTCCTCCTTCAAAGCCGGTCTCAAGACCTTCCTCTTCGACCGCGCCTTCGGCTGCCCCAATAACTCTTCCACCTCTCCCACTTTCCTTCTCCTTCCCCCTACTTCGACGCTCCTCCACCCCCCACCCCACCCCGCTCGGGTCCCGACCATACTGTTCAGCGCTTTGGGACATCCTCCCGACATGAAAGGAGCTATATAAGTGCAATTTTGTTGTTGTTGTTCTCACCTGACATCTACACATGTGCAGTTTTCAGCAGTGATTGGATAGTGATAAGAAGCAAGAACTCTTGAGAACAGTAGCACTTTAACCACTATTCCAACTGAGATCAGCTAATTCAGCACAGTCCTGGACTTCCTAGTAATTTGGCTCCAGTGCTTCACTGAGCAGTGTTTCTATGTTTCTATCCACTTGCAAAGATTTATTTTATATTGAGAAACCTAGCTGAGGGCCAAAACTAGGGCTGTGATGTATATATGGTGAATCAGTGAGGAAATATTGGATTAACTGTGGTTAAAAAAAATTCAAGTAAATTCACAATTGAAAAAATCAAGAGAATGGTTTTGTGATAACCACAGTATTCTGTCTTCAGAGACCTGAAGACAGGGCAAATCATGCAACAAAGGTAATTTACATACAGCAATATCGCGCAAACAGCCCTGGCCTTTAACATCTCACTTGAAGGACAGCAAATCTGATAATGCATCAGCAATACCCCCCCAATATTTCAATGAAGTGTCAGTCTAGACTATAATGCTAAAGTGGGGCTTGAATCCACAAACACCCGCGTCAAACGAGAGCTCTGCCATGTCAACCAGTCTGACACCTACACAAGACCTAGCACCATATAGCAACTTACATAGTTATCCCGAGCAGACCAGCCTGGGTAAAGCTGCATGTGAAGTTGCCGTTCCTTGCGAGCCAATTCGTAATATTTTGCTTGTTCCTCACGAGTCAAAGCGTGCCACTGTAACAAAGAGTAAAGAGGAGGTCATCACCACAACATCGATCAGAGTCGTCACTGTGACAGGGTTAATGCTGTAACTGGAGGCCTGTTAATAACTGATCACTTCTCTTTACGGTGAAAAACTAAACGATCAACTATCATTCAACTTACCCTTCTCCCCAGGATCTGATTGATAGCAGCGCTCTCTTTCAGAGTACATTCTGCCACGACATTCGCTCTCATTTCCTTCATGTATAACATGAAGGCGTTGAGTGGTTTCTTGATGTGAGGCTTTTTGGCCTCTTGTTCCTTCCGAGATTCATGGTGAGGTTTCCTAGGGGGGAAAAAAATGGATTATTGTTTTGAGTTTGCTCCCACAGCTGGGCAGTTGTGGCATACTCCAAAACAACAATTTGCACATATATGATGTCTTACATTAGGAATACGTCTCAAAGTGTTTTCAAAGAGGGAGGTGTGAGTCAGAGATTTACTTTAGGAGTTCCAGACGTAGGGCAAATGGCTGGCAAATGGCCCAATAATACTGCAGTAGAGGCTTCATTTCATATAGTGCCTTATCACATCTTCGAGACGCCCCAAAGTGCTTCACAGAATACACTGTCCAGTGAATTGACCATATATTTTGTGGGCGAAATGCAGCAGCAGATTGCACGCAGCAGTGTCCCACAAACAGTCGTGGAATGAAGTGACCAATTTATTATTATTATTTTTTTTGAAGGAATTATTACCACCAGAAAGTGGTCTGCCAATCGACTAACAACTAGGTTCATATTGATTACTAGGTAAACAAAGATGTGTGGCATAAAGAAACATTTTATTGGGTTGAAGCCGCACTCTACGCTGCAGCTACTCAAACAAGTTATCATTACACAGGTGTAAGCCTCGACTCTTTGGAGTGTTGGCAAACTATTCAGCTGCAGGAGGTATCCTGTGCTCACTTCACCTGAAATGTGCGCATGCACATTCTGACAGCATGTTTGGTTATAGTGATCAGCAACAGTAACCCTTCCCTGGTCAAGAATTTTAAGCCCAAATATACCAGCCATTTGCTGTCCTACCTGAGATCAGGTAACTCAGGACTTGAACTTGCAACCATAGGGCTTATTGCTGTATGACTGGGTGATGCCTTTAATCAGTACGCTATCAGAGGAGCTTGCTTCCCCCACTTAAGAGAAAACAGTATGCTGTATATGCATGGTTTTAAAACAGAGCCTCTACTCTCTAATTAAAAAAATCCAGTCGCCAAATCCATTCATCACCAGTATAAGATAACAACTAGGGAATCTAGACAACAATTTAGGTGCAACTACTCAATAATAATAATGATAATAATAATAACTACTTCATGCAGGGGCTAGCGAGAATGTGGAACACACAGCCCTGAATCCTGGTTGAAACAAAACATATACAGTACATGCATTTAGGAGGAAGCCAGATACACACATGAGGAAGAAAGGAATAGAAGGGTGTGGGATGGAAGGAGGGAGTAAGGAGTGAGTGGGAAATCATGGAATCATAGAATTATACGGCACAAAAGGAGGCCATTCGACCCATCTAGTCTGTGCTGGCTCTTTGAACAGAGCAACTTAATCCCACTGTCCAGCTTTCTCCCCATAACCTAACAGACCTGCTCTCCCTAAATAAAGATCCGGTTCCCTTTTAAAAAGCTGTTATGGAATTTGCCTCCACCACCTTTTCAGGCAATGCATTCCAGATTCGAACAACCCGCTGAGTGAAAACATTTCTCCTCAGCTCTCCTCTGCTTCATTTTGAAACTATTTTAAATCTGTGACCACGAGTCACTGATTCGCCCACCAGTGGAAACAGTCTTTTCTTATTCACCCTGTCGAAACCTCTCATAATCTTATAAACCTCTATCAGGTCTCCTCTCAATCTTCTTTGTTCTAGAGAGCATAAGCCTAGCCTATCTCGTCTTTCCTCATTGCTGAAGTCCCTCATTCCTGGTACCATCCTAGTAAATCTCCTCTGCACCCTTTCCAATGCCTTAATATTCTTCCTAAAGTGTGGTGACCAGAATTGTACACAGTACTCCAGTTGAGGCTTAACCAAAGTCTTATAGAGGTTAATCAGCACTTCCTGACTTTTGTAATCTATACCCTTATTTATCAAGCCTAGTATCCCTATGCCTTCTTAATGGCTTTGCCTACCTGTTCTGCCACTTTCAAAGAGTCACTAACACAAATCCCCAGGTCTCTCTGTTCCTTCACACTCTTTAAAATTGTACTATCTAGCCTATATTGCCTTCCCTCATTTCTTCTCCCAAAGTGTATCACCTCACACTTTTCTGTATTAAACTTCATCTGCCATGTGTCTGCCCACTTTACCATTTTATCTATAATCCTCTTGTAAATCTTATGGAGTATAAACACCAGACAGATTAACTGGGCTGAATGGCCTGTTTCTGTACTGTACAGTCTGAATCTAGATAAAGTAACCTACATGCTCATTAGTTCACTCTCGTTCTGCATAG
This sequence comes from Hydrolagus colliei, assembly GCA_035084275.1. Lineage (NCBI taxonomy): Eukaryota > Metazoa > Chordata > Chondrichthyes > Chimaeriformes > Chimaeridae > Hydrolagus > Hydrolagus colliei. The sequence continues at coordinate 80,645,847 of CM068742.1, forward strand.
GTTCTTGCTTGATCTGAGGGTTGACAATTGCTGGGTGAGGAATTCCAGTTGCATGATGACTTGGTTGGCCAGGCATCATGTGATGTGAAAACCTGAGGTTGGGGCAGACCAGAAGCAAACAAAAGAAATGAAATTGATCGCAGAGCAAACATAATCGCAAAGACATTGTGATTTCTTGCACTCAAACACACAGAAGACGAGAGAAAGCAGAAGTAGAGGCCGAACTGGGTGTGTAATGCAAATATACACAGCAAGCATATTCCCAAACACTACCACTTAAACCTATGCAGGAATGATCATCTAGGTTCCAAATTCATTATCAATCTCTTTCTACCAGCATACCGATATGATCAATTGGATAATACTCAGTTAGTCCTAGACAGTGTCGGTTCACACCAGTGATTCATGAATAAACAGGGAATGTGTTGGTAACACTGTAATCTACGTTTGATTTCTTTGGAGCAAGGTTCCCATCTACATCTATGCTACCTGTAAATGCTGTTGTCTATACAGGGAAAGTAGATTGATGGCACCAAGTAATGCTTTAAATGTGGCTGCATTTAGACTGCGCATCAATGTGATATCTGGCTGAATATATATTCCCATTGCCATCTATGTATAAATTGTATAAATGTACAATCCCAATTTTGTCCTATAATGAAATTTGGTTAAATGTTTCCATCGTAACATTAGCCTTAATGTTCAGCAGAGGCAATGTCACAGTTGGGTCAGTTGCTGCAAAAAAGGATGAAAAGTATCAAAAAATCTCATTCACTGTTTAAAATCTGGTCGACTTGGACCATATTTGTCAATTCTATGTAAACAGCAGCTAATCTAAGCAACATTGGGCCACGCTTAACATTCCCCATGCAGGAAGTCATTGTGTCTCGGTTTACTTAGAGATTGTGCATTTGTATTTACTTTTTTGGTTGAATTGGGTCATTTATAGCACCTCAAACATGTTGCTCAAGTACAACAACTGACACCAACTTTAAGTCTTGAGATGGTCAGTGTAAAAATGATATTGCCCGGATTTTTATAGGACATGGACTTAAATATGGAATACTCCATAAAGTGGGATCTTAGTCCCACAGAATACATACAGTCGAGTTACAATGGCTTTTCCCAAGGAGCAAAAAGACATCTTCAAGATGGAAAGAATCTTACATCCTTCGCTTGAAACTATGAACACCTGTCCTTATCTATCGCTGGGGTAAAACATAATATTAATAATTAGTTACTCTAATTGCAACTTGTCATTTGTGATTCAAGAATTTACCATTTATTTTTGCTGACTTCCAAGTCGAACCTGCAACAGTGTGAACCTCACACCGGAAGTTACAATTCACGCAAAGCTAATCTGGTTGTGAGTATCGTATTTTAGATTCCAACTTTATTTGCAGTGTAGGATAAACAGCGACAAACAGAACATGTGAAAATACAAAACATTAAAGCTGGACAACATTAACTCTAATGCATTCATCCACAGATGCAGGAGCCCAGGCATGTTCAGGTGTGAAAATGTAATATTACCATCATGAGATAAGAGTGTTATGATTGTAAATTTATAATATTTGGCTGGGAAGGAGGGAATTAAAGAGGAAAAAATATAGTTTGTGATTCTCCTTAATTGTGGTGTAACAGGGCATAATGTGTCATATTGGTTTACTTTAACAGTTGCCAGTGCACAGGATATGATGGGGATGGAAGTTATCCTGACATCAGCAATGCTTGGCAGCTTTGAGGTTACAGGGGCTATGACATTGCTTGACTCAGTAATTCAATAGAATTAAAGGTTTTATTTCATTTGAGGTCAGAGCTGGAAGGTGTCAGGAAAACTGTTCAAATCATGTAGGTGCCCTCCCCTAGCACACCTGATCTCAACTGAGACACCAGAGGCATTAAGTGGAAGGGAGGAGAAGTGCTTTACCATTAGGTGACAGGGGAAATTGGCGCCCACTGGCACACAGTCTCTGGTGGCCGAATATCCAGTGCCAAGGGCAAAGATTTGGGAGCGAATTGCCCACTCTTGTGGAAACAAGCAGGCGTTAATACAAAGGCAAACATTTTCCTTACAAAACCATGGGACCCTGCAGTTTTAACAGGCAATTGAAAAGCAGCCACGTGTAAGTACACCACAACACTGTGTGCGGTTCAGTGGGTGATGTGTAGCACGACCTGCTAGCAAGATGCAGAGTTTAACGCCTGGTTCACACAACGCAAAGTGTCTACTTTTTACAGCGCAGGAAGAAGGAATTATCAGGGAGGGTGTTTTGGGGTTTGAGTAATTTAGCTAGAATGTCTTAACTCTACTCAGCATTGAAAGTGCACTGAATAACAAGGGGCTGGCTGACTGCACCTGTAACATGTAAAATAAAATGTTTTGGTCTAATTCGTTTTTCTAGTGGCTGTGATTTCATTCATTGCAAACTCAATTCACCCAGACATATCCCACAGCTGTTACATGAGATGTTTATATAACAGGATTTTTCTTTCCCCAAAAGAAACATGTTTCAAAGTGTAATTGAGTAGTTAATTGTGGAGTGAAATTAAGCTATACTGCCTTTGATAACTGCAATTTAGTTTAACAGGAAAACATGAAAGAACAGCAATGAGCAAACTTGTTTTGAGCAATTAAAAGCTGAACTGTACACAACGTCTTTGTTGTTGTTGTTTGGTAGTTAAAATGGATTATATTGTAATAATTGTGTTCTCAATCAGATAATTCTAATTAATTTAAGTTTCATGCTCATGGCAATGTAAATAGCAAAACAGTTGAATTGCCTGGGTATTACACACTGAAGATCCACTTTTTCAAGGAAGCTGGTTAAGCACAATATTGTCTGAATTCACTTGAAACCAGTTTGATGATTCCTCTGTGTTTACTATGAAGGAGTCTAATTTGTTCAAATACAGATTCCACCTGCTGCCCCATCGCCTGTCTTTGGACCACACAGATTATATGAGCGAGGATTCTCAATCTAAAGCGGAGTGGAGCACAGTTGGTTTATCCTCCTTGGTTAGATGTTTTCCAATTACCTGGATATCCCTTCGCCAGCTCATCTAAGTCACCAAAAGAGCAATGTGTAGAAAGCAGTCGGTGAGTGATTGCCGCCCCCTATGCCTGGAACTACCAGTGCAAGGAGTCCACAAGAGAGAGGGGTGGGTCGGTGTATGACTAGCTCCGAGGCCACTACAGTCAGTTTTTGCAAGGTACTGAACTCTGGGCATGACTCTTTCTCCAATTCTCCCTCCTTGTAAGGAAACCTATGTTTGCAAGATGCAGAATGGATTGTGAATTCAATTCAAGGGATGTGCATTCATGTTTTGAAAGGGCGATGGCAAAGTTTTAAATCAGTTTGGGACTTGCCCATCACTATCCAGAGGTTTTGTGGTGCATCATGCAGTGGGTCCACTGTGCCTTTGCAAGACTGTGTAAGCGTTGTGTGACACATGCGTTAATTTATTGAACCCAGCTAGCAGTTAAGCAGAAACATGTTCAGTTGCAAGCAGGACAGCAACTTGTCCTTTCACTCAAGGAGACACTCAGCAGTCTTTCAGCAACTGCACCTTACCTAGATATGGGAGTGTTGACTGGGTGTGCTGTTGGGTAGGGTTGCCTGAATCCACCTGTGATTGGATAGATAGGCTGACCTTGCCTGGGGTCAGAGAGAAAGGACCCAAATCAACCAGCCAGCTTTTGCTTTTGTTATCTAAAAGCTTTGTACCTTGACGTCATTTGGTTTTGTCCTCATGTCTCTGTACACAATTCCCTCCCACCTCCCAATCCCCCACCCCCAACCCTTGCAAGAAACAAATCCTAAATTTCTACCCAAATAAATCTAATTAAAACATTTTTCAGTTTCTGTGGAAAATCATTACCGATGCTCACCCTTTTGCTGAACAAAAAATGCTTCTTAGTACAGAACACATCAAATAAAACAGTTTTCGTCACTCACATATGTGACTCCTACAGCGCTGCTTGTATGTACAGACATTTTCAATGGAAAACTCCAGGTTCTACTTAAACAACCTCTGGGACATATGATCACATAAAGCTGACTCTCACCAATTCCTGACATTTTTTCCTGACTTTTGGTTTTGCCAATTTTCCTCCCCTTCTCTCATGCAGGCAATGATTCTTTATTAAAGGCTCAGTTCTCTGGACACCGCACTGTTCTTCCACAAACCCAGGGCTACTCCAGAGGCCGTTATGAGTACTAACTTATATTTTCGCCCGGTCAATTCACTTTACAGCATATTCTGTGAAGCGTTTTGAGACGTCTCAGAGACATGATAAGGCACTATATCAAATCAAGGGAGTATTATTATTATTATTATTATCTTCACCATCTGACAAATCCAATGGTGTACACTAAAATGAGGAAATTACAGAACTGGTGAATAAGGGGGTGGGAGGTAGGGGCGGAATCCAAGTCGATATTATAGATTTGGGTTTAATAAGGCCTTTGACTTACTCAATTGAACAATATATTCAATATTTATCTCAATAAATTTACCTTGATGTACAGGAGCCAGACACGCACTCCTCAACAGTCAGTGGAAAGTCTATGAAGCTAAATTATATCAACCTTGCATGTCCTCCCCACACATGCACTATCCATCATAGCTATAAGTAAAGATGAAGAGTGGGGAATCTTAGTTAACTTTTCCTCTCCTACTCCTGGGCACTGAAACTAGTTGTAGCACCTTAAGCCTTCCCCCCACCCTGCCGTGCAAACTGTGGCTGGCTGAAGTCAGTTACTGAAAAAGCAAATGATGTGGGTAGTGACATTTTATACACCCAGGCAAATATATAAACCTCTGCACCATATTGTAACAGGAACCTGAAGTTTTCCTCTCACGCATGTCAAACGGAGGCCACAATCTTGCTTGGTTTTAGCCTGAAAACCAATGCTGTTAAATTCAAGATTCTTAAATTAAATCTTAGTGTGGAGCTGTGTTTTTCACCCATACATCCAACAATCTGGATAACGCAGAAAACTGACTTCTAAATTAAGACTCAATTGAGGAATCTTCCAAAATTCAGTATAATCTGATATGATGTTGATTTTAAGGATAAGACTTGGCGATATTTCAGTCCCCTGCATGTTAAAGGCAAGACTTTGTTTTGCTGCACAATGTGATAGCATTAAACACTTTGAAATGTTTCTAGGTTTACATTAGATTTACATCCCTTAAAATTAACAGTTCCCTTAGGCCATTCATCAGAAAATACAACACAAGGTATGCCGGTAAGGACTAATTGCACTTTTTTTCTCTTTAAATGACAGTTTCAAACAGACCTGTTTTAGGAGAAAATGGGTTATAAAAAACCTCAGTCGGATTTACACTTTACTATAATCATAACCTGCTGTTTGGGGAAAATGAAACATGCATTTCTGAAAAAAGCTGCATCTTTTTCCACTGGGTCCTGCACAGACAGGAAACATAATCATTCACAAGGGAGACATGTATTTCAATGTGACCATTTCATGTTTCACATGACTCTTTGTAAATGGAATGACTCCATTGCCTTGATTTGTTTGTCCAAGGGCTGCTACCCACAAGTATCCACATGCCGTCCTGCTGAAAAAATCCTGGTCAAATCCTACGGGGTTTGATTATCAGGCACCAATCATTTAAAATGGTTACTTGTGTACAAACTCCACAATGAACAAGCCAGATTGCTGTTTTCAGTGAACGCTACTTGAGTGGCAACCGCTGTGATTCAAGAGTGAAGGTGTAAAATTCTGGTGCAATGCATTGCTGTGCAAGTCCAATAGATGGTTCTGCTGTGAATGTTCTCAGAGTTTAGCGTCATCTGAGCCAGGGTAAACAGGAAATAACAAACACCTGGGCTGGTTATAAAATTGTGGTCTCATTGACAGTATGTGCTGTGGGAAATACAAGAGTGTTTTTTTATGGGTGTGACCACCCCATGAGCTGTCAACAGTGTTATTCTGTTTTTAGTCATAAATACAGGCACAGTGCAGCCTGCAGCTCATGATTTATAACACACTGGATTACTTCTTATTAATGAAACCTGATGGAAACATTTATGAAGTTTGATTACACATGACTCATGTGGTTGTGCTTGCACAGCGCCTTGAGACGTCTTCCTGATGTGAAAGGCGTTGTTCAAATGCAATTTATCGTTGTTATATCATCACCTATCTACGGATCAGGAAAAGATCAACTCGATCTGCTCTCCTCACCTAATATGTCGTTGCGGGATTCATGGTAGATCTCTTCACCTCGCTTCCTCCCTTTCTTCCTTCAAGGCCGGTCCCAAGACCTTCTTCTTCGACCGTGCCTTCTGCTGCCCTCCTAACTCTCCCCACTTTCCCACTCTCCTCCCCCCTGCCCCTACCCCGACCCTTCCCACCCTGCTCGGGTCCCGACCTAACTGTTCAGGGCCTTGGGTTATCCTCCTGACATGAAAGGCGCTCTATAAATGTAATTTTGTTGTTGTAGACAGCTCCAAGCAGAGCTCAAGACACAAAGGGGTACAGCCTGAAGCTGCTGTAACCACTGACGCCATTCATGTAGGGAGAATGATCTGAGAGCGTCGATATACACAGGAAGACCCGTTGATGTCCCTTTCTGCTTATGAAGCACATGTACTACACACATTAAGTGGAGCTTACATCGCAAAAAGACATCAGCATCACTCATTGCGTTTTTTGCTTAGTGCCTCCTGCACATCACAGTTTGATAGTTTGCACTGCATTTAGAAACTCCTTTCAAATAATAAGTTTAGACTGCTGTGAGTCACTGTGTCTTGTTCTCCCCTCTTGTTTCATGGACACTGGCAATCCTCTGGTGTCATACCCAGAGGCAATTCTTCATACAACCCAGACAGTGAGTTTTGGCAGGCTATTTAACTTGGAGAGGGAGGAGAGGAAAGCATCACAGCCAAGCCTGCTCCTGTGTTCACCATGACCTCCAGATGCGTGCACTTTCCAGCTGGAGCCATTGGATTGCTACCAGCAGTCGGAGTTCAGGCCAATTTATTTTCCTCTCATGGCATCAGGAGGACATGGGCAATTCTCTTCCAAGGGTAGGTGTTGAGGCCACATACAGCAACCCAGATAGTCAGCCAGATCAGCTAACTCAGTAGGTACTGAGATTGAATCTGGGCCCTTTATGGTCTCAATGTGTCAGCGACAGCAACAAAAAATTACAGCTGCACAGTACTTTCAAGTGGGGTGGGGGGAGGTTGGAGGGTAGAGATAGGAGGGTATCAAAGGCATGGTCAAAGAGGAGGGTCTTGAAATGGATCTTGAAGAAAGCAAGGTAAGAGATGAGGCAGAGGCCTTCAGCCTCTGTCTGCCAGAGGCTGAAGGCCCATATGTCAACGATGGGGTGGGTAAGGCTGGGGACGCGAAGCAGGCCAGGGCCCGCTGAGTGGAGGGAGCGGGCAGGTTGGTAGGGGGTTAGGAGATCACAGAGGTAAGGAGGAAGGCTTTGGATGACTTTGAAGGTGAGGACCAGGATCTTGAACTGTATCCTCTGAGTGATGCAGAGTCAGTGGAATAACACACTACTTAGTGCATCTTCCCAATGAGCCATGGAGCCATAGCCCCATTCTTCCGCTGTTGTAATCTTCATATAATATGCCATTGCCGTGCCTGTCTCTTACAACCTATGTTTCGACATGATATGCCTGGGAATATCTTTCAAACTTACTCGACGCAAATGTGAAATTACAGAGATGACCATCTGGCTGTAATTTTTTAAAAAAAATCTAAATTTAAGCAATTGAAGTGTTACATCAGTCACATGCATTTCAATTTCAAAGTCACACGTACTTTGAAACAGATTAAAAGGAGAGGGATGGGAGGGGGGGGGCGGGGAAATCGACACCCAACTGGCTTAAGTTCAAAGGGAAATAAGGACTTACCATCCGAGAGGAGGGGTGAGCTGTCCAACACCGCCTGGAGACAGAGGATAGAAGGTGGGCATCTCAGGACCTGGAGGGTGTCTGTGCATGCCTGTAGGGTGGAGGAGGAGAGGTAATTTGGATGAGAACAAATACAAGCCTATTAGATTTCCAACAGTCACTTTGATACAAATTTAAACAAGGGTGAAGAGGACGTGCACGAGATGAAAAATAAACAGAAATGACTTCTTTTAACCTTTACTTTGGGGGGGAAAAAACCCCACATCATCTCAATGACACAGAATAAATACAGCGTACCTGCTCAAGATGAAAGACATTTCAAATATACCCACTGCCACCTGACAGAGTACAGCAGAGTATCTGTGTTTCACATCAACAACAACTTTGATTTCTATAGCGCCCTCCACGCCAGACGGCGTCTCAGAGCGCTTTACAATAGCGGATCCCGGGACCGAGCCAGGGGCAGGGGCAGAAAGGTGAACAAAAGCACAGTCGAAGAGAAAGGTCTTCAGCTGTGACCTGAAACTGGGAAGAGAGGGGGCGAGGCGAAGCGAGTGAGGAAGGGAGTTCCAGAGCCTCGGGGCGTAGTGGCTGAAAGCACGGCGGCCGAGGGTGGAGCAGAGGACTCGGGGGACATGGAGGAGGCCAGACCCAGAGGAGCGAAGGCAGCGGGTGCTGGGTTGGGAGGAGAGGAGATCAGAGAGATAGGGGGGTGCAGAGGAGTGGAGGGATTTGAAAACAAGGGTGAGGACATCAATGCAGATAGATGCTTCACTAATTGATTCTAGAAAAGAATAACAACAACAACACAATTATATTTGTCTAGCACCTTTCACGTCGGGAGGACGTCTCAAGGCGTTGGACAGTCGGTGTTTCAGATCCGAGTGGGGGTCGGGATCGGGGAGGGTGGAGGGAAGGGGTGGAGTGAAGGGGGGCGACCAATGGCATGGTTGGTAAAGGTCTTGAGGCAAAGCTTGAAGGAGGTGAGGGAGGGGGATCTTGAATTTAATCTTCTGTGTGATGGAAAGCCAGTGAAGTCGAGTGAGAATGGGGGTGATAGGTTCATGGAGCCTGGTGCAGGAGACGACACAAAGAAATTTGGTAAACACTTTTACATTTTACAGGTCTTATGTCCTCCTGACGTGAAAGGCGCTATACAAGTGTAATTTGTAATTTGGATCAAATGGTCTTATAAACTGCAAAGCAGATATCTATCCAAAAGGAGACTGCCTGTCAGCTGGCAAGCCACCAGCCATTGCTTCAACCTGCCTCAATCTCTCTGTCTTGCCCCTGCTTTATCTATTTTTAAATCCCACCTTAAAACCTACCTCTTTAATTGCACCAATGGTCGCCACCTCATCCCCACTCCCTTCTCCTTTACTCAGCATCCAAGTCTCCCACTGTGCAGTGCCCTGAAATATTATCCTATGTGAAGGGCATTGTATAATTGCAAGTTAAGCTTGTTATTGCCCAAACTAATTTCACTTTAGGACCTTTCACAGTGAACATTTAGGCTGGACTGGATTGCAAACTTGCCCTCAAAATGTGAAAGGTCACCCATTGCTACATCTCTACCTTTTTAAAAATAAACACATGCTTAGAATTTACTTGGGATTAACCTGGTCACATTTGCTAAACATTTAGAGCAGGTGGGTATGTTTGGTCACAAGTGTCCAAGAAAATCAATTATTGTGAAGTACAGCTTTAAATACATTCAGAAAGGTGACAAAAAATGATTATAATCCTTTAAGCTTTCCCGAGAAGATATTTCTAATGGAAGATACAATAGGGCAGCGTTGTCACTAAAATAATACCAGGAAAAATTCATAAGCATCACGGATGAAGGAAACCAACCAAAACAACGCGCAATCCGCTGTGATGCAGACAGCCTAACTCGGCAGTGAATCTTGCTTTTTTATCGACGTAAAGTGTATCAGCTATTTCTTGTTCCTTACTTGGTAACTGTAATTTATTTAACTCCACTGACAAGTATACCTGCTCTCTTAAAAAAAGTTCCAAGTTGTATTATTCTGTTACGTTTAAAAGTACAAAATAGCAAGGGGAAAATAAAAAGAAACTCAGGGACCTCATTATGACATTTATGATTGCAATTTTCCATTTTTTGCCTGGATCCCAAATCTCACCATTCCCTGAAGGAACTGGGATTGAAAACATCACATTTTTGAGCCCACTAAACCCACTTCCTTGTTAGTAGTCACTGCCACTGCAATGCTGGTCATGCTTTCTGGAACTTATGTTTTTTAGTTTGACCTTTTGTTCACTATTAGCATGACAAGAGCCACCAAATTGTTCAAGGTAGTGGCCAATTTAACTTCATTGGTCCCACAGGGCAAGCAGTTTCCCATTTGCTATTGTGTTCAGTGTCCCCAGATGTACAGAAAGGTATATATTTGGGTTCAAAAGCATTATGAGGCCAGGTTTCAGCTTTCTCCCTAAAGACACTTGGTTTGTCAGGATCCGCAACCTCATAGGATCAGCAGTTAATTAAGAATCATTTTCAGTCCCTTAATGCCTACACTTGATATGATTCATTTGCCTCACTATTGTCACTCCAGCTCATACTAAGCTCTTCATCAAGCCGATTCCTTAAGGCTTCAAGGTCAAATAGTTTTGCATGTGTAGTATTTAACATCCAAAGCTCCAGTAGTAGTACTCTGTCAACTGACAACCTACAAACATGAAGCCCTACAGCTTTCAGAAGTGCCTCGCAGGATTAAAACAGAGTTTTAATCCCAAATAGATCTTTGCATTTTATGGTATACCTGAAACTCTTACCCTGAGGATGTCTGAGCTAACACTGTAAAGCACAGTGTTTTTCCACATTAAAATTCCTCTCCCCACCCCCCCACCCCCACACACACACACACACACATAACATACACTTCATGCCAAGCTGTCAGCCAATTGCTGACACTGCATCAAAATATTCTCAAAGCATTAACCAAATCAGCCTCCCAATAAATGGGATGTTACACAGCTTATCGTTACCTCACAACCATACCATGCAGATGTGCACAAACAGCTCCTGCTTCACACATTGAATCAGGAAGACCCGAAGAAATAAAAGCAGAGTTGAGAAAAATAGGGAATGCTCATCATTCGGACAGACAAACAGAAGGAACAAAAGCTTTTCTCTCAGGCTGCACTTTTCTGATCGGGTTAAACTCTGTGAATGCCCAGAAAAGGCTGAAATGTGGTCCTAAATGGTCTGTGGAATGACAAATAATGCCTCAAGAGTCCAAAATAGCAAGTCCTTCCAGGAACCGGAAGGGCATCACGCGCTCACCCAAAGGAACTCTACTCTGACATGAGTAGAGTTCATGCTTACGGTCTCCTCTGCCCTCCATCTCCCACTGGCTCAGGGTCAGACTCCAGCACTGTCAGGTGCTCTGAGATGCTACCCCATGTGAAGAGCACTATATAAATGCAAGTTGTTGTTGTAGAAGAGATTCTATGGCTGGTCACAATGTTTTCCGAGTTACCGAGTCGAGCGGTTATTTGACGGTCAATACATTTTTCTAAATTTTTCCTGTAACAAATTAGCTCAATTTAGGTCCAAGGTTTCTTTTTCCCACAGAATAGGTCAAATTAACAACCCTTCCTTTACCTATTTATTTTTAAAGAAACTTATATTTGTGGGTGGAACGCGGCCAATTGCGCACAGCAGTGTCCCACAAACAGTCATGGATTGAAATGACTAGTTTTTGTTTTGAGAGATTATTATTAGGTGTGTGGAATAAGGAAACTTGCCCAGGGTTTCACCCTGCCTGGAATCGAACACAGGTCTCGCGCTTGTAGGGTGAGTGCTCTAACCACTGAGCTGCAGGACTCCACGAGATGAAGAGTTGATATCGAGTAAAACATTGAAGCAAATTGTCCATCGAGCTCCTGAGTGTATTCAGATTTGCATCAAGGCAACTCGGGTCTAATTTATGATATTCAACAAATGGGTGGGGAGAGCAAATTAAGATTTTTGCTTTGCTCTATACAGTATATATTCCAATATGAATAAAATGGACGAATTGCAAAATATAGAAAAAGCCCAGAGCCAAACACCACCAAATCCCAACATCTTGGGAGCAAATGTTGCCACAATATGGATTCCATTATAGGCAAATGTTTTATTATAGTTTTAATCTTAAAGCTGGCTTTCTGCGAGTTATTTCAAGGGCGACAGAGAACTAACTTCAAAGTAAAGTAAAGACTGAATTCCAACAATTTTCCCAAATCCTGTGCAATCTGAAATGATAAGACAATGATCTTAAGGCAAAGATGATGAGTGCATTTCAGCTTCTGATTTCTATTCGATGACTGCTTGCTGGAGAGTGCACATCTACTGAGTCGATTTGGGAAGAGGACGGCATCATGGCTCAGCTATGATTCTATTCTAAATCTTTCTTCCTTTTTCACTGAAAAGAAATAGATCCTGCAATCTCAGCCCCCATTAGTTGCAAGTGAGAGACCTGGGTTTGATTCCCGGCAAAATATGTTGGACAAGTTTCCTTACTTCAAATGTCTGTGTTTATCAAGCAGTAATTAGGAAGCCGGTTGCTAGTCGACTGGCGGATCACTTTTCTGGGGGGAATAGTGCCTTAAAAGATATATCACTTCAATCCACTGCTATGTGTAATTGGCTGCCGCATTTCTCCCTCAAAACATACAGTCAATTCACTTGACAGTGTATCTTGTGAGGTATATCTTACTTTCAGACATCTCAAAGGCATGATTAGGCATTAAATCAAATTGAATATCAAACACAAAAATTATGAAGTGCAGTGATGCACTTTACCTGGTTGTTTGGCCAAGAGCCATAACAACTTTTCCCATGAGGACAACAAAAGATAGAATGCCAGTTAGGTCGTATCTTTGAACTGGTGAATCAATACAAGCTACTAGAAAAACATAAATCAACAACTAGATTTCACTGAGAAATATCTTGCTTTATGAAGCATTTCAGTTAAAGCTATTGGAATTACATCTAAGGGTGCATATTCTGGTTGATAAAATTAACTCTGGCATTTACACCAGGATTTCCTACATTATAAGTGAATGCCTGCGGACTCTACTGACGAGGAGAATTTCATCCTCTCTCAATGATTGTCCCATGGAGTCTTTAGACCTGACTGCGCAGGTTCTTGGTTTTGAACTAAACATAAAAAACTTTAGAGACTTCAAAACCTGAACTATTCTGTGTGTTCACTTATCGTAAAATCCAGTGTGGGATGTAGGTTTTTATGATCTGGAGACCCTGGGCTTCAAATGTCCGCACCCGATTTGACAGTGTCCAATTCCCCACCTACCAGAGATCCTTATCTCCGTTTGGATAGTGCCTTTGATCTGTGCTTCCAAAAAGCTGGGATGTGTCAGCTGAATACTATGGTTCAAGAAAAACCCAAGAGACTCTATAAAAACTCAGAGACAAGCATCTCAAATCAAGCATGTACTTTAAGAAAGCTGCATGCATATCTAATTAGATATATTTTTAACCTCAATGGAAGAACTTTTGCCATACCCGCTCTAATGGAAGCATTAGAGAAAACACACTTGGGCACCCAGCCGAGAGGTGGGCTGTCTCAGAAACGGAAATCACTAACACAAGCAAATAGTTTGATAATGGTTTATAAACAGGATTCTCATAATGAACATGTAACATGTTTAATAATAATTATAATCCTATAATTTGATATAGCGCCTTATCGCAGCTTCAGGACTTCTCAAAGCGTGACACAGAATATACTGTACAAACAATCGTGGATAGGCAGATCAATTTTTTTTGAAAAATTGGGAGGAATTATTACCCCCAAGAAAGTGATCCACCAATCAACTAACAACTGGGTTTCTAGTTACTGCTAGGTAAACAGAGATACGTGGAGTAAGGAAACTTGCCCAACGTTTTGCCCTGCTGGGAATAAAACTCAGGTCTCTCAACTTGCAAGGCGAAAGCTCTATCCACTGGCTACTTCTGTTTACGAACAATGCATGATACTGCTTGTGTGTGTGTGTGTGTGTGTGTGCGTGTGCTTTTGCAGGTGGAGGTGGGGGGGCCTGACAAAGACTGCTTTTCTTCACAATCCATCACATCACTCACATCTGCCCCCGGCTATTTTGCCAAGCTATATGATAGTACTACAACATGCAATGCAGATTGTTCCCAAAGTCATCAGGGAGGGTCTAAATTGTTATACATGGGCAATTATCTATTTTTTCACACACTGTCTCCCCCCACCTCAGAACAACAGAACATTAAAACTTTACCATTAAACATGGTAAATCGTGCTGACGAATTGGGTCTCTCAGTTCAATTCACAGTTCTTCCTTTTTAACCTTCTTCCTATGATGTTAGCTTTAACTTGATGTTTGCTCAGCTGCTGATGAACAATACAACAACAATGTGGGACAGTTTACTTTGTTACCTCTCCTGTACTCGTAGCTGTGTGTCATTGGGGTGGGTGGAGAGAAGTAAAATGTACACTTGGTGGTGGCTTGGGTTATGCCTACAATTTCTTAGGGTGACTTCTTTGACATGATCAGATTTCAGTGGGAGCAGGAAATTATAGTATTAAGTTACATTTTTCTAAATAATTTTGCTGCTGCATAGTTATTCGAACATTAGAAGTACCAAAGTTGCGATTTTTAAAAAAAATTGTGTGATTCTAATCCAGTTCTTGAAAACAAATCTCGTACATGGCAGTACTTTTCGTGTCCCTTCCTTCCGTTTGTGTGTGTGTGTGTGCCTTCCTGTGTTCGAATCCAGGCAGGTCAGGATGAAACCTTGGGCAAGTTTCCTTACTCCACATGCCTAATAATAATCCCTCCAAAATAAACAATAATAAAATTGGTGATTTCAATCCATTAGGGTCCGTCGATATGGAAATTTTCCGATTTAGATATATCGATGGGCTCATATAGAGATATACCAAAATATCGATATTTTCGGGGGTTTCGTACTGCATTTGGGGCACGTGCACATTCGGGGCGCGCGCGTATTCGGGGCCTATCTCCTCAGGAGGTAAATATCTTTCTCTCTCTGTGTCTCGCACACTCACTCTCCATCTCTGTGTTTTTCTGTCTGTGTCTCTGTGTCTCTCTCCTCTCTCACATCCCCCCCATTTCTATCTATCTGTATATTATCACATCCACCCCATCTCTCCCCCCACCCCCATACCGCCACCATCCCTCTCTCCCCCCACCACCCCCGCCGCCGTCCCTCTCTCCCCCCAGCCGTCCCTTTCTCCTCTCCCTCCCCCCCCACCCCTCTCTCCCCACCCCCCACCACCATCTCTCTCTCCCACCCCCGCCGCCGTCCCTCTCTCTCCCAACCACCCCCCCACCGTCTCTCTCTCCCCCCACCCCACCCCTTGCATACCTGTATATTGTATTAGAGTACTATGAATACAATATGGCGGCTTTGCACCTCGGTCTGTGATTGTGTATAGAGATGAGCATTCTGGGTCTTGTAGTTCAGTGCGCGCGCATCCCGACTTTTTTGATTTATCGATATTTTTGAAATGCCTATATTGGCATATCGACATGAAAATTATATCGGGTTTTAGCGATATATCGCTGGACCCTACAATCCATGCCTGTTTGTGGGACACTGCTGTGCGGAATTGGCTGCCATGTTTCGCCCACATGTAGGCAGTCAATTCACTTTGCAGTCTATTCTGTGAAGCACTTTGAGACGTCTAGAAGATGTGAAAAGCACTATATTAAATGCAAAGATTATTATTATTATTGTTAACTTGCAAAACGCTGTTGGGTTTCACTGAGCATGTTTATAAATGAGCAAAGTGGGTCTCGCTGAATCAAGTCACCATCTATCAGAAGTACTCAGCCACTGGGTGTAACTATATTGAGCCACAATCGCAGAACCTCACTTTGAAGTACTATCACTTTCTTAAAAGTTGTCAAGAATAGCTTGATGCGTGTTAGTTGAAAAGAATGCTGCAAATAAATGCATTGCACAGAAGCAATACTCCTGCATCAATTTATATTGATTGCCAAAGACAGGATGGTGTGCAAATGTCATAGTATCCAAATGTGTGTTTGTGTTTGTGTCTGCATATGTATGTGTGTGTTTTTCTGTGTATGTGTGTATGACAGTGCATGGCAATGTGAGACTGATTACTTGTACAGGATCATCAAAACGTTGTTTTACCATTACAATGTCTCATAAGTCTTAAATAAATTATTTTTTTCAAATAGAGTAGCTGAAAAATAAGACACCCTGGTCACCCTGTATATGTGTGTGAGATGAACTGTGTGCAGGCAAGTGAGAGATAATGTGTAAGCGTGAGGTTGAGTACGTGTGAGAATTCATGGGTGAGAGGACATGCATGAGAATGAGTATGTGAGAGTGAGTAGACATATGTATGCACACCAGTTTGTGAGTGTGAGAGAGAGAGAAAATTAGTGTGTGCATATGCAAAGGAGGTTTAGAAGTTATGTGTAAGATTCCTCACCTCGTTTGGAATTGACATCTGAGGGGATGTGTGTAGGGTGAACTCCTGGTGCAAAGTGTTCATCGCTGTAAGTGATGAGAGGTGTGAGGGGGTGAATTGCATGCGACGGCTGCACCACAGGCACCTTGTTCGACTAGGAAGAAAACATAAAAGGGAAAGTTTGGTTTATTTTTCATTAAAAATCTAAAATGCATTAATGGCGAGACTTACAACTAAACTGTCCATGCAGTAAATTGTACACATTATAAAGAAGGGTAGTACAAGCCAGAAATGCATATTGTCAGGCTATCAGGAGAAAATAACCTGCTGAAGGGAACATAGGAACAGGAGGAATAGGCCAGTCAGCCCCTCGATTCGATTTGATCATGGCTGATCTGTATACCTCAACACCATTTATCCAGCTTTGCTCCACATCCCTTGACACCCTGACTTAACAATATCTATCGAACTCCATTTTGAAAATTTCAATGGATCCAGCATCGACAGCCTTTTGGGGTTCCAGATCTCCATTACCCTTTGGGTGAAAAACTACCTGTTGAATTCATGCTTAAATGGCTTGCTCTAATTTTAAGATAATGCCTTGTTCTGAATTCCCCCACTAGAGGAAATCGTTTTTCGGTAGCTACCCGATCAAATCTTTTTATTATTTTAAAAACCTCAGATCGAATTACCTTTCAACCTTTTAAATTCAAGGCAGTACGAACCAAGTTTATGCAATCTGCCCTCATAATTCAACCTTTTAAACACTGGTATCATTCTGATGTCCGATAGTAACAGTATTAATCCCAATGAAAGAAGATTTTTGATTAGCATTGTGTATGTGCTGGCTTGATATCCGTAATGTGTTCATATCTGCAAGGCTGCGTGTGAGACATTGCTGTGCACAAATTGGCTGCCACAATCATCTACAAAATAATCACTATACTTTACAACTGAATCCTATGATGTGCTTTGAGATGTCTTCCTTACATGAAAGATCTATATCAAACACAAGGATGATTATTATTATTATTAAATCCACAATGGACCCAATTATGTACAGTAAAAGCCTGTATATCCGTGACCCGATCAACTGTAACTTCCGTATAACCGGCACCTCAAAAAAAAGGTCCCCATTCGATTAACTGGATCTTATCTGGCAGAATTGCTGTGGCACATTTAATGAATCGATTGTCACTGGAGACTACAGTACTAGTAATTCTAGATGCTGCCAGTAGTGCAGTTCCGGGTTTGGGTCTTAAAGAGGGCACTCTCTTTCTCTCTCTCCTGTTTCTCTCTTTTTCTCTCTCCCTCTCCTTCTCCCCTCTCTATCTCTCCCTCTCTATCTCTTCCCCCTTCTTTCTTTCTTTCCCTCTCTCCCTGTGTGACAGATACTACATTGCCTGTGAAGCCTGATGGTATCGTGGAGAGGGAAGGAGGAGAGAAAGAGGTAAAAACGGTAGTACAGATTTAAGCCACTACAGTCCACCATTGTAGAAGTTTGCTTTGTGATTGTGTGCTGTGTTTATAGACTGTAATTGATATTTAATTGCTTTATTGGTAAGTATCCATACAATATTCTGTTATTATTTAGTCTATTATTAATATGGTATGTTTAAAAAAATGTAATTTTTTTAAATTAATTTTTTATGTGTTGGTTTTTCGGCAGTTGGCCACCGGACTATCCAGCACATGGTTTAACAGCATTGGCCAGGTCCTGAGGGTGCCGGATAAACAAGCTTTTACTATAGTTTGAACATTTTGCTCAACATTAGTATTAAACAATCTTTTCATTCAGGGTAAATTATATAATCCCAAGCACAGACAGTGAGTCTCTTTCAGGTATTGCTAAAACTGTGCAACCAGGGAAAAAGATTTGTGAGTTCACAAACGCAATATTCAAACACGGAGGCAAAGTTTGACTAAATTTCTGAAATAAAAACACTCATAAACTCCCTGTCAAATACCATTAGAACAACACAACATCAATTAAAACTCCAACTCAGGAAGTGCTGCTGCTGTAACATTACATGCATTCAAGGCCTTGGTCTCGGAAAGGAAGTGGCTTTTGCTCCCCATGGATTGTATGTTATTGTAAATCCTGTGGGTTAGAAACTTCAAAAGCAAGTTTCTAACCCACATTACTCAAACCTACAATCGTTACTTTGTAATGGGTTCCGCCACGAGGTTAACATTTTAATCAGCAGGGAATCGGTTCTGCATGTACAGTGCTCTACTGAACTGAGTCAGCCAGGTGGCAATTTTTACATGCGCCTTGTCTTCTTATGTTCATCACAACTTCTCTCACGAGCCAGACTGAGCGGAAATACAGTTCATTCACTAATCAGTGGTGAATGTGAGTTGCAACAGTCTTCAATGTGCTTTCTCAGCAGCAAACAATTGCTGCTCACCTCTGGTGTCTCACGCCCAAATGTCTCCGCGACCACATCGCTCCCACCCTTGCTCGGCAACATTGGCTCCCCATCCCCCACAGGATCAAATTCAAGATCATCGTCCTCACTTTCAAGGCCATTCACCTCACTACCTCTTTGACCTGCTATCCCCCTATGAACCTCCCCGACCCCTCCGTTCAGCGGGCTCCAGCCTACTCCATATCCCCTGCCCGATCCGCTTTACCATCAGCAGACGGCCTTCTAGCCTCTCTACCTCCACACTCTGAAACTCCATTCTACAGTCCCTTCGCCTCACTCCCTCCCTCGCCTCCTTCAAGGCCGGTCTCAAGACCCTCCTATTCGACTTTGCCTTCTGCTGCCCTCCCAACTCTCTCCCTCCCCTCCTAACTCTCTAACACCCCTCCCACCTACCCTTCCCCTCTCCCTTGCTCGGGTCCTGACCTGACTGTTCAGCGCCTTGGGACGTCCTCCCAATGTAATTTTCTTGTTATTGTTGTTTTACACTTCCTGTGTGAAGCTGGACAGTGAGTGTTGGTGAGATATTTGACATCTTGACATGGTAGCGTTAAGTACTGCAATTCCACCAATTCCACTGGTGGAGGGAGCTCCAAACACAACTGCCGATTTTCTGAAGTGCCAAAGTCTTGACTCCATCATGATGCTCTTACGCAATGACCTTAAGACACGTGCAGAACATAATTTGCTGGAGGAGGCAATACTCAGATGCCCAGAGGCCGGGCAAAAGAACCGGCAGGTGTTTTTGTGATGGGTTTTTAGTATTCCAAAACCACAACATAGAAGTCACACCTCGCTGTCCTTTCCTCTCCTTAGCTGAAGTTTGCTGAGGCTAATTGTGAATTCCATTTTTAATTGGGATCAACAATGTCAGTGTCATTACCTCTAATTGGTGTAGCAATGAAAGACTATTGTCCAAACAATGGAGTTTCCCTTTGCTCAATAGCATTCATTATCAAAACGCATCCTATTTGCAGACATCACCTCATTATCCTATGAACTTGTTGAAGCCTTGCTACTTTTTATGCCTCTGGTCCTTTGCATACAGTCACTATGTGGAATGTTGACCAAGCAGAGAGTCAGAACTGCGCCCTCGCCTGTTCTTACTCTCCAACAAACAAAGACAATGAATTACTCCCATTGCTGCCAAAATTGTTATCTCTGCCTTCATTACCAAAGAAATTGGCTTCTCCCAACACTCAGCTATCTAGTCTCCCAGGCTTCAGTCTTCACAAATGTCAACTTTTCAATACCGCGACCTTTTACTTGATTTCAAGTTGCTCACCTTACATTTTCTAATTATTTCAAGGCCTCACTCTACTATATTATAATAACAATGCCGAAAAAAAATTGGTATTTCAATCCACGACTGTTTGTGGGACACTGCTGTGCATAACTGGCATTTTGATATAGCGCTTTTCACATCTTCTAGACCTCCCAAAGCGCTTCACAGAATATACTGTAAAGTGAATTAACTGTATATTTGTGGGTGAAACGCAGCAGCCAATTGCGCATAGCAGCATCCCACAAACAGTCGTGAATTGAAATGATAATTTTTTTATTATACGTTATTTTTGGATGGATTATTGTTAGACATGTGGAGTAAAGAAACTTGCTCAAGGTTTCGTCCTAACCTGCCTGGATTCGAAACACAGTTCTCACTTAAGGCGAGTACTTTAACCACTGAGCTACAGGACTCTTAGCACCAAGGGTCAGTGAATAGCACCATCCAAGTCAATACAACATACAATTGATGGACCTTATTGGGCACAAGATAGTTTATGCACATCTTCCAGTTACTCGGCACAGGAAAAGCAGAACCTTTCACATGAAGAGGTTAGCTGCAATTAAAATATATGCAAATAACTGAGATATGCAGCAATCATGTATGTGATTAAACTGTATGGACTGTAATAGGAAAATGTGCTGTAGGCATTGGAGAGTATAATCAAAGCACTGAATGCCAGGTTCAGTGATTTTCATCCTTCACTGACTGAAATGCTGGGTCCAAGTCTTCAGGAGAACCCAATACACTTTATATATTTTATGTTTCAATACGGGACATTGCTATTTTGAAATTGGCTGCCACAAAACACAGTCACTTCACAGTATATCCCGTGAAGGGCTTTGGGATATCCTCCAGACATGAAAAGCACTGGACCAAATTGAAGGGTTATTACTTATATTAACTGCATATCATACCGTTTTCTGCAGCACTGCGTCTTTCCTAATATCAGTTCCATCACCACATACTGATCTGATAGAGACCTTTCCCTAGCTTCTATTGAACTGAAGGTGCAATGACATTCCCGGAATATCACTTGTGTTCACAATTTGCATTGAGTATATATAAACTTCAATTGTTTTCTCCCCACAACTTTTTCATCCCACAACTTTTTTTCCTTCAACCCACCTACTTCCACTAATCAAGAGAGGACAAAGCAAAGGAATCCCAGGTCTAGGAGGTGGACGAGACCAACTAAATCTGTGTCTCACCATTCCTTGGCAGCATTCCTCTGTGCCTCATTTACATTTCACCTTATTTACTACTCTTTGTCTAAATAATCTGCAATATTCCGCAGATCTATTTGCTGATCAGTGTGCTCTACTGATCTATTGTTTGTTCCTCGCTCTCTCGATCCTAACGTGGGTAGCCGATCTGAAAGTCACACTGTCCTTTCTCTCAGAAAACACTCTCAATATCGTTGAGCTTGCTAGCCTCCTCTCCTCATGTTGAAAATGCTCTTAAAATTATCTACTTGACCATTGCTTTGGTCCAAACTGAAAACTTCCTTTCCTTTGCTTGATGCTCGTCACTCCTTGTTGTCTCTGTAAAGTGTTCATCTGAAGTGAACGGGTTGATATAAGTATACCTTGTTGTTGCAGAGTTAAGTAATAAATCTCACAGCGCGTGTGTGAGTCCTGGGACATTCATTCCAAACCTTTTTTTCCTCATAAAAACTTTAGATTTTTAATTGATTATTTCAATCTTTTCGACCTACTTCGAACCGTTCATGCTTCATTTTGAATCTATTCCAGGGACTTTGATATTTTCTTCTTAATCTCCTTGTATTCCTTATTACTGCTTTTAGCTAATGAGGCAGTGAAAGGTTTATGCAACAACAACAACAACAATTTACATTTATAGAGCGCCTTTCACGTCGGGAGGACGTCCCAAGGCGCTGAACAGGAGGCCTTTGACCCGAGCTGGGAGGGGAGTGTTTGGGAAGGGGTGAAACATGAAGGGGAGGTAAAAGAGTTCGGGGTGGAACAAAAGGCACGATCGAAGAGGAAAGTCTTCAAACCGGCCTTGAAAGAGGAAAGGGAAGAGACGAAACGGAGGGATTGAGGGATGGCATTCCATAAGGTGGGAGCGGAGAAACTGAAGCACAAGTAAAGGAAATGCTGGGAAAGTACAGCTGTAGTAATGTTCTATTCCCTCATCCAATTATACAGCTCAGATCCGACTTTAAGTGTTACACAGTATCATCAAGGAGAGACTGAGTCCTACCTAGGTAGATTAGAGAACCTATTAAGAGTACTATCTTCTTACACCGTGAAATAAAAGAAATCCTTGAAGTTACCTCACTTCCACAGAAATCACTATGTCAATGGCTCCTTGCTCAATCTGTACTTAGACGCAATTCTGTCAACATAGGGCTTCCTCCATGTACAGTATAAGGAATATTGTTGGATGGGCTGGATATGTAAAAACTATACATGTATATGCATGTCATATGTATCATGATAAGAAAAATCCTTACATTTGATAGATTGACAGAATTCTTATGGATAAAGGGATTGAGGGATGTGGAGATTAAGGCGGGCAAGTGGAGTTAAGATTAGAAGATTAGCCGTGATCTTATTGAATGGCGGGGCAGGCTCGAGGGGCCGAATGGCCTACTCCTGCTCCTTATTCTTATGTCCTTATCAGCACCTTTTACGTCGAGAGAATGTCTCAAAGAGCTCCATGGGACTTGTCATTAAATTAAGTGACTGTGTTTTAGTAGGTGAGAATCCATAAAATGTGAGTTTAAGTTTGTCTTTCACATCCATCCGTCCCTCTTCTTTCCCCAAGTGGAGTCCTGTAGCTCACTGTAGTTTCTTGCCTTACAGGTGAGAAACCTGGGTTCAATTCCAAGCAGGGCGAAACCTTGAGCAAGTTTCCTTACTCCACACACCTACTAATAATCACTAGAAAAAAATTGGTCATTTTCAATACACGACTGTTTGTGGGAAACTGCTGTGCTCAATTGCCGCTTTTCACCCAAATATACAGTCAATTCACTTTACAGTATATTCCGTGAAGCACTTTTAGACATCTAGAAGACATGAAAAGTGCTACATCAAAGCACAAATTATTATCATTATAACAACTGTTTGACAATACATTGACATATATATATATGTCATATTAGCACCATTAAACTATGTAAACAGAGCGTTATAGTCCCATTCAGCAGCTTCCGTCATTCAGTCATAGTCCTGGCGACATGCACAAGGCTCTCCTCTGACAGGAAAAACAGGGACATACAGCAGCAATGGGAGAGATGTGAGATATAAATAGGCAGGCGTAACAGGTTTTCTGATTAAATAACAAGATAAATCAATGTCAGCTTTTGCTATAAAATGCTAACTGAGTCTTGAGGGGGGGAGGCGGGGTGGGAGAGAGGGAGTGTGTATTGTTGGTGTGTGTGAGGTGGGGAGGAGACAGGACTGTTGGTGTTTATAATATGGGAGGTGGAGTCAGTCACTGCTATCTATAATTCTATGGGGAAAGAGGGATAGCTTCCTAAAATCCACAAGAAATTCCGCATCAACGTCAGAGTGTTTCCATCAGCGCTTTAAATACCAATGCTGTTCCTCCCCTACCTCCCTCTTACTCGCTGGAAGTACAAATGCTTCAATTGAGAAAAGCAAATTGATAGCTCGCACCCTATTAATGTCTGTCTGACCCCCTTTCCTCCCTCCAGTCACACAGCCTAGAAGCCGAACCGATGGATTTGCTGAATTATACTATCCCCGATCTTCTCTTAATTTTACGGTTTTCAACACAGATTTGCCTTCATGTGGGAAGCAGATAAGAAACTGCAGGATTTTAATTTAAGCTCTAGCCTTTTCTTCTATCCCGCAAGATGGAAAGAGAAAGAAGCAGCATGTGAGCCAGAGCCAACAAGACGACAAAATCAGGTCAATTCTGCATCAATAAAATAATGTTTTGTATATTATTCCAAATTATGGAAATGCCGAGTTCTACAGACCTTAAGGTTGCAGGGTTGGACTGCACTGAGTTTGCTAATCTCAGTTGAAGCAGCAGCTGGGAAACTCCAATATGGCTTCTAAGCCCTGGGCTAAGGAGGGACAAAAAAATTCATAAAAGCATTCCTTCCGCGATGATCACTATCCAGTGACTCCTGCAGGAAAGGGAAAATGCGTGAACATTGGGTGAAGATAGGATTGGTCTCCAAATACAAGGGATCAGGATACCTTACTCTGTGAGAGAGGGGGGAGGGGAGAACAGAGAATACAGAAAAAATTGTGCCACTCTCCAGTGACCATAAATATAGTGCAGCCCCATTATAATGTGCTTCACTGGAGGGCAAATTGATTTATAACACACCTATAATGTCCCTATCTGCTTTATAGATTATAGTGACTGTTTTGGAAGACAAACACAACAGTCAATTTGCTCTTAGTCAGGTTCCATGAATAGCCATGAAGTGAATGAGTAATTTTGTTGGGAGGATTGTTGGCAACCAGGAGAAACTCCCTTCTCATTTTAATTAATGCCATGGCATCTTAAACATTCACCTGAACAAGTAGATTGGATCCTGATTTGACATCTCATCCAAAGGATAAAACCTTTGACAATGTAGGACTCCCCCACCACTGTAATGGAATATCAGCCTAGAGTATGAGTTCAAAGTTGCAGTGTGGGGTTTGAACCCACATGCATCTGAATCCAAAATAAGAATTCTACCAACTGAGTCACAGACTGATTTGTAAAACAAGAGATGATAGAATCAAAATTATCCAGCAAAAAAGGAGGCCATTCAGCCCATCGGACTCATGCTGGCTCTTTGAAAGAGCTATTCAAATTAATCCCACTTCCTTGCTTTTTCCTCATAGAACTTACAAATTTGTCCTCCCCAAATATCTATCCACTATAGAATCAGAGCAACATAAATAAATTGTATCAGGGTTACTGAGAGTAAACTAATAAAGTATATCTTCCCAATTCAAGTTATAAGGTACTAATTAAATAATAATTACTTTTTAAGTTTTGAGATGTTGATAAGACTTGAAAAGCGCTATATTAAATGCAAGGATAATTATTATTATTATTTTCAAATTGAAAAATCCAGCAGTTCAGTTTTGTGACCTGCTGGGGATTAGTAGTGCACATTTCAACATTTTGTTCAAACCTTGTTCTTTGGTCATAGTTGTCACCCTCCATTATCTCTCGAGTTTTCAATCAGATAAGACTGTCTTGATTCCTCCCGTGTCATTTTGTCAGTGTGCAAAGGTTCATAGTGTGTCAAGGTTCAAACAAACTGGATTGACAACTGCTCAATGCACCATGTCTACTTGACAGCAGCCAGTAATTATTTGGGCAATTTCATCATTTTCCAGGAGAAACAGACCTCAGGGTTCAGTTGCAGTTAGCAACTTAATAAAACAGAAAATATTGGAAGCTGTTTCACAGTATTATTTGTTCCTTGCCCTAAAAATTGTTTCAGTTGATATGATCTACCTAGATGAATGGAACATGAATTTCCAAGAATATAAATGCTGATCTAAGCATACATATAAAGTTGGTCACTAACACTGTTCCTGTTTGTGGGATGTTGCTCTACTCAAATTGGTTGCTGCCATTGTCTACAATCCACATCCTTGACATTCACTGCAAATCCTGTGAATGCTTTGAGATGCCTTCCTGATGTAAAATGCGCTATATCCAATGTAAGGATTATTATTATAATATGAATATTATAACATTAATATGGTATTATAATAATCCTTGCATTTGATATGGCGCCTTGTCATGTCAATGAGACATTTCAAAGTGCTTTGCAGGATATAAAGTGGTTTGACTGTCTTTTGCGGGCGATGCAACAGCCAATTTGCACACAGTAATGTCTCACAAACAGCCATAAATTAAGTGACCAATTTTAGCCGTAGAGTATTCTAAAGGATATTATTATTGTTATTACAATGTCTCAGTGATGCTGCTGCAAGAGGCCGTGAGGATTTCAAACAAAGATTATTTCTATGTTTTATCTTTTGAAAAAAATAACACACCTTCCACACAACCCACAACTTTAATTTCAGGAACATTCATTACATTAACAAGCTCCTTGGTGATGTTGATTAGAGGAAGGTAGGGAGGAGGAGAGGTAAAACATGAAAACAGAACATTTTCCTTCAACCATGTAAGAGTTTTAACACTTAGTCATGCAGTCTGATTTATTTTGTGTTTCAATGAACTCTAAGTCTGCTATCCAAATGCAAGGCAGGCATGCCTTTAAAGTAAGTGTATGAATAGCACATTGGATTGTGTATTGAAGCATCATGCCTGAACATTCAAAACATCCTCTTTCTAACATCCTCTATACTGCAACTACGTGTGGCAGTGTCCTTGTGCCTGGAATGGAATGCACGCTCTCTCCCTGTAGAGACACACTTTGCTTACTTAAACAATAAAAATATTAGATGCGTGCTGGCAAGAGCTAATGTTTGGGGACCCCGGTGTGCATATTATGGTACTGCTGGGGTACAGCTAAAATGCTTAACTTGCCATTGAGAAGGCCACCTGGCAAGCTTTCCCACTGCTTATCCAGCTAGGAACATGCTACCCATTTAGACTTTGGTTTGCACGGTTAACGGGAGCTGAGTAGGAAGAATCCCTGCCCATATTGGCAATAAACCAAGCTGGCTGGGATGCCATCAGTGGTTTGCAGTATTGCCCACAAATATACAGTCAAGTCACTTTACAATATATTCTGTGAAGCGCTTTGAGACATCGATAAGATGTGAAAAGCGCTACATCAAATGCAAGGATTATTATTATTATAGTACTATTATGGCAGACCTGTTTGGCTCAAGAATATCCACCCTACTGTCTTCCCTTCACAGCATCAAACTGCTTTTTTAAAAATAAGTTCAGTATCCGTAACTCAATCACCCTTCCTGATAATCTGTACCAGTCATTAATTATCCTCCCAGTAAAGAAATACTTCCTGATGTCTGTCTTGAAATTGCCCTTTTCAACTCTAATCCTGTGTTCTCTTGTTATACCACCTTGTTCTAAATTTTGTTCTAAATCCACGTTAATTGTTGCTAACTGTCTCCAGCAAACATCAGCAAGACCGATGCCTTCCTGATTGGCTCGCGTGATTGCACCTCAGGCATTGGCAGCCTCAGCATCCACGGCTGCACACTCCACCTTACGAAGCCAGTCAGGAACCTGAGTGTCTTGAATGGCTCTGAACTGTCCTTTCTCATTCACTGCAAAAACAGCATTTGCCACAGGCCTAGTTGTGCTGGTTCATGTTTTATGCCGGATTTCCAAACTCCGGATCCACATTATAAAAGTGGAATAAGGTTCCCACAACAAGTGCCGCGATTAGCGCCTCATGGGGAAGCTTCTCTCACAGGAACTTCCAAATACAAAGGCCAACAGAAAGCAGATCTTTTACACAGCTTCTCTCCCCAGTGTGACAGCAGTCAACTTAATAATTAGATGTTGAATTAAACACAGCCAAACCTGCTCCAATGATTACAGTAATGGAGCTGTGTATAACCAACAATGTACTGATCTCCTGTGATATCACAGGCAATTATCACCCTGTACTAAGTGGGAAAGAGGAAGAAGAATTTTAATAATTACTTCTCACATTAGTAATTTATATGCAATGAGGCCTACACTAGCCCTAGGGAACTAAAATATACCGTTAGGCTGAGTGAAGCTTATTTAACAGGGTTTTTCAAAGAGAGAGAAATAAGTAGAGAGAGAAATAAGAGACAGAGAGAGGAAAGGAGGCAAGATATATACTGAATATAGAAATCTATATGTATATACTCAACATTATTATTATTGTTGCTATTCATAGAGAAAAACTACAGACTTTTATGTAACACAAATTATCTGTTCTCTTTCCAATTCACACAACACAATGAGGAAGAAAAAAATGAGGTCAGTAACACTTATCAGCTACATCTGAGGCTTTGCTGAATTAATTTTAAATAATCACTCTGAAACCCCCCAATCAACAGAAAAAAAAAGCAGGCTCCCACACTGTGCTTAGGGTACATCTTTTGAAAGGCACGGCTGAACTGTGATCCAGGCCGGCTTCTGTTATTGGAAGGAAAGTAGCTTATTTTATATATTTCATCTCAACCTAAAGCAGTAACCAGTCTCAAAGCAGCTGTGTCTCCTATTCTGATGGTTGACAACACACAACTAGATGTTGATGCATAGATACAGAGATGGAAAGCCCAGAAGCAGTAAACAATGTGTCAGAGATATGATGCTGGGTGATAAGTGCAGTATTTGAACATTAATATTCCCCAAATTCTAGGGCAAGTAATAACAAGGGCTGAGAAACAATGTTATACCCTCCTTCCGACAACACAACAACATGATCTAATTTGCAAGAGATTCAAAAGGAATTGTAAAAATCACATTCATATCCAAGATGGGTCTAGAGCCAAGCATCAGCAATTCCACTCGGACTACCATGGTTCCAAGTGAGGCAGACAGTTCTATCAGAAGGACAGACCCAGTGGCCTCCAACACCATCATCCATTTCATTTTGCCGGGCATACGGGAAATGTTGTCACTGGCAACTTGGAAATGTGGCCATTTTTTTCCAATGTGGGAACTAGTCAGCATGCAAGAGCATCCTGGCCAACTGGTTACCTTCAGAGTGAAACCTGCTCTTGTGGCCTCAGCCTTTCTTGATTCTTTTACAGGACCCAACCACCATGCTTTAATAGGGCTCCATCATTATTGACTCCAATTTACTCTTCTCATCCATTCGCAGAGAATAATAACAACAATAAATAATAATCCTTGCATTTGATATAGCGTCTTATCACATTGTTAAGCCATCTCAAAAGCGCTTCACAGAATGTACTGGAAAGTGAATTGATTGTGAATTTTGTGGGCGAAACACGGCAGCAAATTGGGCACAGCAGTGTCCCACAAACAGTCGTGGATTGAGTGTCCAACATTATTGTTTTTTTTACTAGAATATTACCCCCGGTTAGCCATCCGGTAATCAAATAACAATCGGAAACAGGCTTGCCTAAGGTTTCACCCAGACAGTTTTTCAAATCCCGGTCCGCTTCCTTGCAAAGCAAGTGGACCCTCCGTTCAACAGGACTTGGCCTGCTCCAAGCCCCCCGCCCGAACCGCCCCACCATCGGAGGCCGGGTCTTCAGTTTCTCCGCTCCCACCCTATGGAATGCCATCCCTCAATCCCTCCGTTTCGTCTCTTCCCTTTCCTCTTTCAAGGCCGGTTTGAAGACTTTCCTCTTCGATCGTGCCTTTTGTTCCACCCTGAACTCTTTTACCTCCCCTTCGTGTTTCACCCCTTCCCAAACACTCCCCTCCCAGCTCGGGTCACACGCCTCCTGTGCAGCGCCTTGGGACGTCCTCCCGACGTGAAAGGCGCTCTATAAATGTAATTTGTTGTTGTTGTTGTTAACAATTAAGCTACAAGAGAAGGCTGTACAGTAGTTAGTACTTGGTTTGTGAATTGTCACAACTTAGACCGCAAAGTTGTGCATTAGTTGGGTGTTAGCTGACCAATGGTCAAACACAGCTTCACACCACACACCTTTCCACAACTCCCTGTGGCTAACCACACCGAGCAATTACAAACAAATGAGCTAAACATAGTGACAAAGCATCGCCAATGTCGTTACACCACAGCAGTTCTGTCTGGCTTTGCTAGACGGGTCTCCTTGGAGTAAATGAGTCAAAGATTCTATCTCCAATCTATCATCCCCCTACTCCCACCCAAATTATGTTCATACATGGTATTTGGTTTTTATTTAATTGGCCTCAAAAGAGTTGAAGGGGTGAGTGCACCCACCGATATGTGAAGGCAGAACCTAAGTCCCAAGACTCAAGCTCAATCAAATGATCTTCCTGTAAAATCATTGAACATCGTCAAAGTAGGAACCTGGCTGTTAGTTTATTGGTGAATCGCTTTTCCGGGGTTAACAATTCCTTCAAAAGAAGTAATAGATTTGTCAAAGAATCCACAACTGTTTGTGGGACATTGCTATGCGCAATTGGCTACTGCGTTTCACCAACAAAATACACAGTCAATTCAGAATATACTTACAGTATATGCTGTGAAGCTCTTTGTGATGCCTCAAGGGTGTGTTAAGACACTATATCTAATGCAAGGATTCTTAATATTATGGGTTCCCAGCCCCAGGCAATATTTGTCGGAATTACAAATAAGCTACAAGTGCCCTGGGAGAGAAAGACAGTGAGATCAACCAAGCTTTCCACTGGATCGCTATCCAGTGACCCCTACTGGAAAGGGCAGGTGTGTGTACAGCAGAGGACATTATTGATCCCGGCCGAGGCAGGCACTATTTCGGTGATAAAAGAGAGAAGGCAAGTGGAGTAAGAACGAGAGAATGACCGGACAAGAGAGAGAGAATAAAAATCAGAGAGACAGAGAAAGTGAAAGGGCAAGAAGAGGGGAAGAGGGAATAAGCACATCACAATATCTGCTATTTCTTTCAGTGGTTCAGTAATAAATATTCATTCCGAATTATAAGTAGTGTGTAAATATTTTGTAAAATATACATTTTCTTTTACAAAAATAATGCATACACTTGATAAAGCAGCCTGTCCTGAGGTCCTGCTTCACTCATTGCACATTCCATTGTTGTACACAATTGTTCAGCAATTCTGCTCCACTTCACACAGGCATGCCAAAGTCTTTCACTTTTTTTCCCCCAATCACATTAATAACATCAATTAGCAGAAAGAAACAAGCAGGAAGCAATGCAGGCCAAATTGTCAGAATTAATTCTGCAGCAACAGCTTTCTACGCTGTAGCATAAGCCACCCCAAACTGTAAGGCACCACTACACTTATGAAGCTGTTTACACTAAATCGCTCAAAATGAAAATACTGTACAATCACACAGCACAAGACTTAAGGATGTTTCACACTAGTTATATTTTTAATACCATTTAATTCTCTGAAATTCTCTGAAGCTTTAGTGGAACTGCAGACATGGATCTCCCAACAATAACTATTGTTATTGTTATTGTCAATACATTTATACAGCATGCTTCACACAGGGCAGTGTCTCAAGAATGTGGCACCGCGTAGACTTCTACACAGTGCCAGAAGTTTCTCCTGCTGTCGTACGCAACATTCTCTCAGATAAACTTGGATCATTCGCTTCATGGCTGTTTGTGGGACACCACTATGCACACATTGACTGTCATGTTTGTCTACAAGCATAAGGTCATCACGCTTCATAATCAAATCCTGTGATTTGAATTGACAAAGTGATATGGTGCTATATCAACTGCAAGGATTATTATTGTTATTAATTTCTATTGATTATATTTTCTGCCTGGGGTATGGTTTGCGTTTTGAGTGTATCTGTCATTTTGCATTTCACTCTCATTTTTGTGTTTGCGACTGCTAACCATTTAATTGTTCATGTATCTTGAGTCGAGCCAGTGTAAATAACATATTCTAAGCTTTTTAAGCAGCCCTACACTGCACTGCATCAGTGTAATATAAAATCATTTTTATAAATGTACTCTTGTACTGCGTCACACTTCATATATACTCCTCAAACAACCAGCCATCAGACACAAGTAGTGCTTTTATTTAATTGATATATAGAGGCTTATTTTATTATTCTGCTTACAGTGGATAGTGTAGTGCATGGAGTTCCATAGGATCAGTGGTTGGAGCACTCATTTTGCAAGCAAGAGACCTGGGTTCGATTCCAGGCAGAGCAAAACCTTGGGCAAGTTTAAGAGATATTAAACCAAGGTCCCATCTGCCTGTTCAAGTGTGCATTAAAGATGTCATAGCACTAACTGAAAAGAGAAGTGAGATTCTCCCAATGTACTGTTCAACAATCCGCCAAATAGAAAAAAGTCATTTTCATCTGCCTGCAGTGATGTGCACAAATTAGCTCCCATGTTTTCTTGCAACCACTACAAAGTTACTGCAATTTACAGAACATTCTTTGAAGCATTTTGAGAAATTTGTGTATTTGAGGTGGGCAGTGAAGATAAAATAAAAAGGTATATATAACAAAATGCTAATTCCTGATGTAGAGTCCTGGTGATTTGTATCAGAAATAATTTAATAACATCAATTGTCCTCCTCACTGGAGTAGACTGCACATTGCTCAGTGATCAGCTTCCGTATTTTGACTCCCAGAACGGGGTCTTTCTGTGAACGATGCTCAAAGCAGCTCATCCTTTGAACAATGAGTGTTGCTGGATGTGACCATTGTTAAACTAGGATTTCAAAGCAAACAAAATAATTCCAGCTGTCGGGAGGAGGGAATGCGGGAAGAGAAGTTAAGCACTTTTATGGCATCCATTGTCTTTCACTGTTTTTCTTGTTGGGAATGGAATTAGCTGAATTTACAAGGAAATAGATGATAGGTTCTCCCCCAAATGGGCTGTCACTATGGCCATTGTTAAGCATCAGGCATGGATTTTTATAGAAGATTTGCTGCATTTAACCTAGGACTTATATAACTGAACTTTGTCATTGATTTTTATTCAAAAAGTATAAATGCTTTATGTTCTCCACTTAAAAATAAAAACCTTCCTCACAACTTTGTCGTCAAAGTTTAAAAATGCAATGGAGTTCGTGCTGAATATTCATGCGATTTTTTCACGTGGATTGGCACTGTTAAATTATGAATATATTACCTTGCAATGAAGAGAGCGTTGACTACAAAAAACACCTTTAGTTACCAAACACCACGTTAAATTGAAAGTTTACAACACAGTAAGTCTACGAGGTGGAAGTACAGAACAGAGCAGGGTTCAAGCAAATCATAGCGAAAGGGAACAGTGAAAACAGTGAACAGTTAAAATGTCCACAACGGTGTCAAGGTATAAGGATGATGTTCTCAACTATAATTACACTTAATATTTTGACAGGTTGCAATTTTTGAATGGAGCATGACACAAAGTATAGATACATATATTTTGTTAAGCTCGCTGGCAGCTTTTGCATTCTTATACTCACTCTTGCATTCTGCAATTAATCGACACAGAACTTCTTTCATCAGCAGACCTGCCTCTTGGCCTTTAGGCCTCTAGATTCCAGGCAACCCAATTAGCTGAAAAAAAGGCCTCCTCACAGCAAAACAAGACATGTGCCTTGGGTAATGAGATGGGTTGCATGATCGCAAATATATTAAATTTCAGACAGAAAATTACTGGAGACTTAATACCATAAAGCTTGCCCCAAAGTAAAATCTGCATCAAAAATCTGCATAGTGAGCCCCCAAAGACCACATTAGAGTAAGATAAAACAGTATCCATGGGAAATTTACCAGGTTACTATAGATTTGTATTTAATTGCTCAATGGAGAGAAGGATGCAACTGCGAAGACTGGACCTTGTGGATTATTTTCCCTTCTTTTAAGTCTTTCATATTGGCAAACCCAGTTACTAAGATCACCAAACAAGACATCAAATATCTAACTCCACCTCATGGCTCTCATTAGTTTACAAATCCACCAATCAATTGATCTAACCCAATTATGATTCTAATTTCCCAGGTATGTCACTCAATTACACTGCATCTAAGCATTCCCCGGAAAATAATCCCAGCATGGACATCTTTCAGATCTGTTCACATTCTCCCACAAAATATACAGTCCATTTACTTTACAGCATATTCTGTGAAGCACTTTCAGATGTTTCAAGGCACTGCATCAAATGCAGGGATTATTATTATTATTATTTCCAGCAAAGTGTCCCAAAAACAATAGTGGATTGAGTGACTAAATTATTTTTATTTATTTTAAAGGTAATTACTACCACTATTATCAGATAGTGCTTTTTTTTTGGTCTTTTTCTGGACTCTCCCACTGTTTGGGATTTTTGCAGGCAAATTCAGAGTGATTTTGTCAAACCAAAATTCCACAAGCAAAATAATGTGAGTCATTAATTTAATTTGGAGGATTATTGGTCAGAACACTAGGAGAAACTCCCTTCCCTTCTCCCCTCTGCTCAGGCACTACCCAAATTGACATGTGATGGGTTGGTGGGGGGGGAGGTGGGGGGAGGTGGGGGGAGGCAGACTTCATACATTCCAGAAGGCTTAACACCCGTTGAGAGTCATCTGTTGGCCTCTCTAGTAAAATAGTCCACTGCATATATTTAAAATCAAAGAGAAGCCCTGCAGTATTACTGTGAAAGTAGCAGCATTTATGACACAGTTAATCCAAAGGTTACCAGCCAACCTGCCAATTTCACCAGCACTCGCTGCATGTGTTAGTGTTACAGTTGACCCTATATTAATTTTTTAAAATATATATATACTCCAAAGTGCTTCACAACTGCTTTGGTTGGTACGACCATTCGCTGGGACTCCTCGTTCTCCCAACTCCAGCTTAGCCACATTACTATGAATTTTGCAAATGTATATTCAAGCCACTGTAAGAAAGTGTAATAAGCTGCTTACCAAAATATAAATAGAAATTTCAACACTGCATCCCTTGAAATACCATTACCAAAGTCTTATATTTTAGTGTTGTTTGAATGCAGGCACCTGCTAGGTGAATCATCCAATCGCCTTATCGAAGGCACTGAAATAAATATACAAACACCCACATAGTCTCTTTAAACTCCTGGGACTTTCACTAAGATAGCAACCTGGAGATCCACAGTGCAAATAGATCCTGTGTGTCTGGACCTTTTGCACAACAGAACATGCTGGTTCCTGGTACATATGTGTGCACAGCTGTCTCAATGGCGAGTTTCACAGGTGTCAAGACCTACAGTATGACTGTGAAAGCAGCAGCATTTATGACGTTTTCCAGTCCCTGGTGGATGGCTGTATGTATTTAGAGGCGAGCCAGCCAGCCTATATGAGCCTCCCATTTGGGGAGAAATAATTGCGAGTGCCAACCAAAACACAGAGGACATTGAACAATGAAACAATATCATTGTGCAAACACAAATGGGCAAACAAAACTGACCTTCTCCTCAGCTATATAGCAGGAGACTTGGAAATTGGTTCAAATGAAATGGTATTCTGCAGCATATCAGCACTACAGTTAATCATATTGGTGACACCACCCAGCAAAATCTTTGAAATTACCTTACTAGGTTCATTTCAGGCTTTGCACCGACTACAATCTCGGCTCAGCTGGTAATTATCTCAACTTTTTGAGTTGGAAAAGTTGTGGATTCAAACCCCACTCCAGGATTTGAGCTCATTATTCAGGCTGACTTTCCAGTGCAGTACTGGGCGAGTGCTGCATTGTTGGGAGTTGCTGTCATTCGGCTGACAGCTTTAAAAAGCTCCCATCTTCTTATCCACATGTAGCCATGAAATTTGCAATGATACTGGTCGAAAAGAGAAGAGAGTTTCTCCTGGTATACTGATCAATAATCCTCCAACTGAAAATAATGACTCACATTATGCTGCATCGCTCTAAATTTGCCTGCAAAAATAGTCTCTGCACATAATAACTAAAAGTGCCTGGAGATGTTTTCATTTACATCATAAAACTTTCTTTCAATCTCTTGGAAGATGAGTACAAAGGAAAACATAAGCAACAGAAGTAGGCCATTCAATTCCTCAAGCCTGTTCTGCCATTTTATAAGATCATGACTGATCTGTACTTCAAGTCCAATTACCCGCCCTTAGCCCATATCCCTTGATACCCTGACTTTACAAATAGGCATCCAAGGAATGTGACACAAATTACACAGCTGACCTAGGTGCTTTTACTTCTCAAAGTTGTATGACAACTCAACAACAAAAAAAAACATTTGTATAGCGCCTTTCATGTCGGGAGGACATCCCAAGACTCACCTCAGAGCACAGCTTAAAGAGTTTCCAGAAGCAGCAACACTTCTTCATTTATACTGCAGCGCAGCTCCCCAAAGCCAAGGCTCTGCCTCTCTTGCCATATAAAGTGGGTTTGTGGTTCAGGGATACATTGCATTGGAATAAGGTCAGTTCAAAGCCAAGTGAATGCTGTCAAACCATTTTGACAAGTGCCACATACACAAACAGAACTCGTTTGTTTTGCAACAGTGCATTCATTCTTAAGCAAAAACCTTAAAGATTGTGCATGATCTTATGGCTTGGCCATACTAGGCAATGTTTACATGCGTCTGTCTTGGATACCAGTCCACACTGGCTTATTTCTTCACCAAAGTTAAAAAGATTAATAAAAAATATATGCCTGGTACAACACACAATGTCATCAACTCCAGATCCTTTACTAAGACAAGCACCAGACTCAAGATCATAAATCCTTAGTCCCCTCTAGTCAACGGTTCACCCATTCCTCTTTACACTACATTTGTTTATATTGGTCAGAGGCCTGAATGATTTAAGGGAATTGAATGTTGCAGCCATTTAAATGCTGCTTTCCATTCATCTGTTTTGTTTGTTTATTATATTAGTGAATGCCATTGTCCTATATGTTATGCCTTTGTTGTCAAATCCGACACACTTAACATTGTATATCTAACATTTTAGGCGCAGAATGGGATAGGACAGGGGTATCTTCTCTCAGCCTTATTGTTTGTCCTGGCATGAGACACAATAGTTGCTTGCCAGAGCATTTTTAGGGTGTATAAGACAACCATTGACATTGTTGTGTATTTAAACCAGCACATCACTTGATAGATAAATAGTGGAGTATTTTTCCTGGTAGATAATCCATCCACAACATTTAATCCAAGATTGCTGGATCTACCTGTGGGTGGCTTTTTGGTCTTCCGGAGGTAACTGGAGAAGATCAGAATTAGTGCCTTTTAACTATTTGTGAGAATGGTTAGAAATTGAGTCCCTGGCACTTTGAGGAGTCTGTTTCTTTTACTCTCCAACAGCTGCTGATCAGAGCACCCACCTCATAATGAGAACAATAATAATAATCCTTACATTTGATATAGGGCCTTATCATGTTTTTGAGATGTCTCAAAGCACTTCACAGAATATACTGTAAAGTAAATTGACACCTACAAATACAGTCAATGCATTTTACATGTTATCTTGTGAAGTGCTTGTAGACATCCTCCTGATGTCAAGGGCACCACATGAAAAGTAATGATTAAGGAATATTATTATAATAATGGATGTTTT
The DNA here is from genome assembly GCA_035084275.1 of Hydrolagus colliei. Classification (NCBI taxonomy): domain Eukaryota; kingdom Metazoa; phylum Chordata; class Chondrichthyes; order Chimaeriformes; family Chimaeridae; genus Hydrolagus; species Hydrolagus colliei. The sequence goes on from CM068742.1 coordinate 80,682,999, forward strand.
AAACTTCCAGTGAAGCAGTGCTTCCCCTAATACTGCACAGACGTGTCATCTTGCTCCGCCACGTGTTGATACACGATAAACTCCAAATACAATTCAGAAGCCTCATTTTACTACTGATGTACGCCATGTGCTCTGCACGTTATGTTTTGTCTGTGTTAAGTGATTGATTATCTGCAAGTACACATTCCTGTGTTTTGTGGAAAAATCTAAATGGGGATTCACCAGTGATGGTGGGGGGGGAACAGCATTCTGTCTGTTCTTTTTACCTGAATGCGTCTTCATTTTCAATCCTAGACAGATGGAGGAGGGTGACGTGCTGAGCCAGGCCTCGGAAAGTCAACTAGAGTGGTTATTCACCTTGCCCCACTTACAACATGCTTATTATCTCTGTGAGCAGCCAACATCAAAGGCCTGTGAAAGGTCAGGCATTCAACAGGAGGATCCTCTGCTGGCTGCAACACTGCTCCTACCCTCTGGCTCCAAGTATCACATGTAACTGATCTCATTAAAGATCAGATACAAAAACACACACATTGTACACGTTTGTACATTTAGAAAAAACAGTGTTCCTCTAAGTTAAGTTTATATACATAAATATATATATATATAAATAAATAAAAACCACATACAGCCCCATTTAATTGGGTTTAAGGCTAGTGTTTGCAATAATTTTCACTCTCTATGCAGTAGGTTTACACGCAAATACAGCAGATGTTCAGCAGCATTGTGAAGAACTCAGATGGAGTTCCACAAGTGATTGTAAAACTGTTTCTCTAAATAGATGACAGTAATTTCAACATCTCATTGTTCACTTTGGGGTATTATCGTGTTTGGTTCTTTAAGATATTGAACTGACTATTTAAAAGCCAGGGGGATGAACTGAATGTTGCATTGTGGAATTCACTGTACAGGTGTCAGCCCAGCACAATGGGTAGGTACCATTTTCGCCTCTGAATTAAACAGGGTCTCCTTGGAACTGAACTGGCTCCAAGGTGACTTGCCTGGAAACGGAATGTCGGAATTGAGCCAGTCACTGTGGCGGTCTCTGGTCCGGTTCCAGAGCCAGGCAGGTCCGCAACATTCCAGTGGACTGCGGGTGACAGCACAGCCAACCTGGCTCATCAGCAGGTCCTGGAAGGGCAGATCAGTCCAGTCACTGGAGGCTGGGAATCATCCCACTCAGATTCTGTTAACCCTGCAAGCCCAAACCCTAAGAGGTATGGTGGATCAAGCTGGAGAAACACCAAAGCTTACCAGACAGCAATGTCAATGGCAAATCTATGCAGTTTTAGCTGGTTAGGCTCCAGCAGTTACCTTCAATGCACACTCTGGGGTCCTTAAACCTTGGCTCTTGCCAACCTGCAGCTAATACTTTCTGGAGTTAGGTAAGCAGGATGCATCCCTCCAGGGAGAGTTTCCAAAAAATCTATCTCTGGGATTTCCTGCACAGGTGGGATGGAAATCTCATCTTAGTTTGGATACTTTGAAGCATAGTGATCTGTTTCCATACATGCTAGACACACATCTGACCAAGAAAAAACAAACAAGCTGTGGGTTCAAGCCCCTGTCGGAACTTTGAGCTCATCATTTGGGCTAGAACTCCAGTATAATGTTGGAGGGTGCTGCATTAGTAAGGATATCATCCATAGTGTTAAACATGAAGCTGAGGTCCTGTCGGATGTTTAGATAAACTTGAAAGATTTCATGGTGCTATTTGAAAAGAGGAGTTTCCTGTTTAATTTGCTCCTTCACCTTTATTATTTGATGCAGAGTGATCAAATTATTATCCCTAATGAATCTAGGCACTCAAGAACTGCTACTATTTACCTTCAGATAGTACCTTTCATGTCAGGAGAACATCTCAAAATGCATCACAACAGCTGGGGAGTACTTGAGCTGAAGCTGAAGAGCTCTGGGACGCCAACCTGCTTAAATGATGCTATGTTGTTAGCGGCAGCTGAAGAGAAGGGAAAGTTGGCCAATAGTGCAGGCTTAGAAGTTGGGGAGGCAGGGATGTTAAAAAGGAAAAGGAATTCTGGGATGGAATTCCAGACAGCGAGGGTAGAATGGTTGAAAATTCACCCATCATAGCTGGGATAGATAGGGTGGGGGATATGATGCAGGCCAGTGCTCACTAAGTGAAGGTTGGGATGGTAAGGCTGTAGGAAGTTTCAGAGGATAGGGTGAGGCCAGACGAGGGGTTTATAGGTGACAACCAAATTATATTTATAAAGTGCCTTTCACGTCAGGAAATGCAGGAGAGGACATGGGCTGCATAATTCTGGATAATCTGCAATTGTGTAAATGGGGAATCTATTAGGATTTGGGCAATTTATCATTTGCTAATTTTGTAGCTTGACTGAGTTGGCTGCCACGTTCGCCTGCAAAATACACAGTCACTACCCTTGAGAGTAAATCTTTTGAAGCTCTGTGAGACACCCTCCGAACGAGAAAGGCATTATGTAAAAGGCAAAGATTTTTTTAAAAGTGAGAACAAATTGTCAGCACAAGCCAAACCACCAGAGGTCAAATTAAATGTTCTAGTCAGTGTTAAGTAACCAATGTTTTGGTCTCTTAATCATACATAAAAGTAGATACATGCGTACACAGCACAATCAAGATCTGGCTGCATTCGATGATCTCAGACAGGGCAAGGGGGACAGTGGTTGAAATGCTAAGGAAAGTGTACGCACAGATTTTAGGTGCCTTGCCCTCTGTGGTCAAATACCTTGCCAGAAACCATATACTGTACAACCATATTGCATCAACCAATGAAAAGAGTGTCGAGAAGGGGGTAGGAGAGCGGGAAGTCTACACACCTGGGGACCAGCTGGTATGTTAAATATCATAAGATCATTAAATTGACTACTAGTGTTAATTAGCACATAGGTGTTAATTAACACATCACAACATTGCACTGATGTTCTAATGCTATACGATCACCAGTGGGGAAACCAAACACACAGTTTGTAAATATGGAATGAATTTCAGTACATTCCAAGATATTACCAAATCATATGTACAAGAGCAGTCTTTGCAATACAATGAAGATTTGTTGAATTCAACAGAAGGTTTGCAACAAATCTCAGGCTTTTCTGGATTGAAAGGTGATTTAGAAAAGTGGAGGCCAATTTACCTGCACTGTTTTTGGTGAAAATAAGGAGAACATTGCACTCAGCACCAAACCTGCAGTAAATCAGAACTGGGAATCATGTTGGGGTTATGTTTAGTGTTTGAAAAGTGAGAGTAGATCCGACGAAGTCACTTACTTGATTGCCCTGCAGCTACTATTAACACTCAGTGTTGCCGAGGAGAGAAAAGCAATGTAACTTTGTTGAAATGAACAAACCTACTGGCACTTAATCAACTTAATTTATACACTAAACAAAACCGCCTGAGTCCACTTCAGTGGCTCAATAAGGCATCCAGACCAGGTGCTTGTTTTGTTTTAATTACCCGCTGCAGGTAAAATCTATCCACCCTATCACCTTATATACATAAACACATACATACACAGGTTTAAATACACATGTGTGTACATACACATAAGTGTAAGGATGCAAATATGCACAAAGACACACAAACAAGTCTGCAGCCACACATGCTCCGACACATAATAATCCTTGTAGTTGACATAGTGCCTTTTTTCCACGTCTTCCAGATGTCTCAAAGCGCTTCACAGAATATACTGTAAAGTGAATTGACTATATTTTGTGGGCAAAACGCGGCAGCCAATTGCACACAGCAGTGTCCCACAAAAGGGATTATTCACAGGTGTGTGGAGTAAGGAAACTTGTCCAGTGTTTCACTCTGCCTGGAAATGAACCCACATCTCTCGCTTGCGAGTTGAGTGCTCCAGCCACTGAGCTACAAGACTCCACATACATGCATGCACAGACATACAAATGTACATACAAATGTACATGGGCACATATGCGCACAGACTGGCCTGTCACTGCAGTTTGTTAGTTCACTCTTGACACTGGCATTTGCTCGGCTTCAGAAAGGCAGCAGTAAAATCCATCAGGTTGCAAACGATCTTTGGCTGTACAGTATATTCATGTGTACCGGCGGAGGATTCCCAGGCAGGAGCAGGGGGAGGCTGTGGGGTGGTCAAATGGGGATAGGAGGCGAGGAGAACAGAGAGAGAGAGAGAGAGAGAGAGGAGTACAGAGTGGGAGAGTTGCAGGGAAAGGGGCATGTTTAGGGCAGGACAGCTCGGGTCGGAGGCAACAGCCAAGATGCGCACGGAGAGACTTGAGGCAGTGGTCAGCAGGGCACGGTCAGCCTGCAGGCATGGAGACTATGGGGGCTAGAGGTGGCACAGAGTGGGGAGGGGGACAGGATATTCATTGTGTTATCCACTTGGTTGCCCAACCTGGAAGGGCACTAAATAAATGCAGGTTGTTGTCTTCGCTGTCAACGCTTACTCAATTATAAATATTGATGCAGCAATATTCTGCTGAACAAACAATGCTGAAAGTACAATTGAAATTTCTCACAAAACAAGTTGAATTACAAAGAAACAAGACTGATGGATTAAGCAAATCAGAAGAAATTAACAAGTAACTAATCCACCAAAATACAATAGGTTGCAGTAACTCATGTGAATTGTGCTCTCAGATCACTGGAACCCACAGAAGATATAGTCCTGATGTGAAATAATTTTCTGAACATTTGGGGTCTTTCTGGCATTCTTTATAGCATATTCATGAACTCCCAATAGCTTTGAAGTCGGACAGGTGATTTAATAATGGGTAGGAAACAGGAACACACAACGACATTTGGCATTCAGTCCCTTTTGCTCAGGCATCCTCACCCCTTCAAACACACACGTGCAAACTTCTATTGTTGGCCTCCTCTGTGAATTTTCAAACACAAAGAAATCAAAAATGGGTTTTCTCTGTACTAGAAATCTAGCCCCCAAACGTCTCTTGTTTTGGGAACAAATGACAGAACAATTTGCATTCAGTTGCCTTGTATTCTGCACAAAACCCGCTTTGTATTCTGCGCAAAAGAACACATCACTGATATATAATAATTCATTCAATAATAATAAATGGGTAATTTCAATCCACGACTGTTTGTGGGACGCTGCTGTTCACAATTGGCTGCCATGTTTCGCCCACAAAATATACAGTCAATTCACTTTACAGACGTGCTTTGAGACATCTCAAAGATGTGATAAGGTGTGAAATCAAACGCAAGGATTATTATTATGATATGAGGGTGTATTGCCTGGTCCCAGAGGTTTGACTAAAACACAAGTGTAGGTAACCAGACCAGGTAGGACCAGTTACAATGAAACAAGCAAATTTTGCATCCATCGAGGCATGGCTTATGCTTATCATTAGGACTGGGAATTGATGTAGATTCATTCAGCAATGCTCCTGTAACACGGGATTACCACGCTTTCAGTGCTTTGGGATATTCTCCTGACATGACAGGTGCTATACAAATGTAATTTGTTGTGACTTGTTGTTACAGTCTTATCACAGAGGGGGGAGTAAAAAATAATGAAAATCTGCCTTGAATCATTACGCAACAAGCAAACTCGAAACTTGGAGATTTGGAAAACCTTGTGCTTTTCTGATAAGATTACATTTGTTGATCTCGTTGGAGTGCTGCCTCATCTTGGCTTGCCCTCTGCGTCTGCTTGGCTTTCGTGCTCTATTTCTCCATCAGCTTTGCCATTCTTGTACCTTCTCTTTCATCTTCAGATAACTGCACCCAGGGACTGAACGGATTGATTTTTTGTTTTGACTCATTGTTTGAAGATCAGTAACTCAAAGTGACTCGCCTGTCTCTGATGTCTAACCTTAAAGCAGCATAAAAGGCTTACCTGGCTCTATAGAGACCATCAGGAAGAGACCCGACAGCTTTTTAGCCATCATTCCGCACTCTCTATGCTAAAGGTACATTTAGTAGATAAAAGAAAAATGCCTTCTTTACTTGCACTGAAAGCAATATAGTGAATTCACATACAGTGATAGAAATGATATTACTCTCTATCTTGTACAAATAAGACTCCTAATCCTATTCTTTCCTTTTTCGGTCATTAACCCTCTCCTTTTCGAAGCATCTCTTCTACATTATACATGCTATTGAAACCCAGTGCTTAAAGTGGAAGCTATCATGTTTTATAATAAACCTCTCCACCGTGTAGAAAGCAATAGGGAAAAGAAGGATTCATCTGAGTGCACTCAAGGAATATTTAGAAAAAAACTCCTCGTCAGCAAGGCAGCTGTCACTACTCAATTCAAAACCTCCCCCAACAAAATGAAGGATGTGGGCAACCAACGATAATCTCTTCAGAGTTTCAATGGGCTATATTATGAGTATGTCAGAGCAATATGAAAAGGATGAACCATAATATAAATAGGTATTCTAACTGTCACTGGGGTGATTCATCAGGTGAGGTGATACCAGGATAAACAACAGGAGATAAAAGTTAACTTTGCCCAATAGTATAACCAAATAGACTCCCTAATTGCTCACAAGTAAATGTTCTGCATGATAAAGTATGGGGCATAAAGTCACAGAAGGTCCTAGGCTTGTCTCTTAAGTTATAGTAATAATAATCCTTGCATTTGATATAGCGCTTTTTACATCTCAAAGTGCTTCACACTGTAAAGTGAATTGACCGTATAGTTGTGGATGAAACGTAGCAGCCAAGTGCTCATAGCAGTGTCCCACAAACAGTCGTGGATTGAAATGACCAATTTATTATAGGTTTTTTTTGACCGATTATTATTAGGCGTGTGGAGTAAAGGAAACTTGCCCAAAGTTTCGCCCTGACCTGCCTGGATTTGAACACAGATCTCACACTTGTAAGGCAAGTGCTGCAACCACTGAGCTACAGGACTCCACACAAATCCTGTGTACAAGTGTTGGTTTCTGCGCCTCTGTTCAAGTCTCACAAACCTGATCACTATCCAGTTGCCTCGTAAGCGAGAGAGCTAGGTTCGATTCCTGACAGGTCAGAATGTTGGGCAAGTTTCCATATACCATACACTCTGTTTTACCTAGCAGTAAATAGGAACCCGGTTGTTTCCGGGGTAATAATTCCTTTTTTAAAAATTGGCCACAATCCCGGACTGTTTGTGGGACACCTTTGTGTGCAATTTGATTGGCATGTTTTGCCCACAAAATATATTGTCAATTCACTTTACAGTATATTCTGTGAGCGCTTTGAGCTGTCTCGAAGACATGATGTGGCGCTATATCAAATGTGAGGATTATTATTATTAATCCAGGTGGAATGTTTGACAGCAAGATGGGTCTCAGTTGTTATTCTCCTAAAACAATCTGCCAACACTCACTGTTCATGTTCCCACATGAGAATAACCGATCGAATGTGATTCCAACAGTCTCTCTGAAACGTGTGGATTTGTACCCTGAGTCAGTATCTTCAGCCCCATAAAGAAAATGGGAGAAAATTAGAATTTAAAAACAAGTAGAGCCTTTAACTATCCTCTAGGTTAAGACATTCTTAGTACATAATCTACCTTTCAGTATTGTTCTGTCAAGCTCCATTGAACAAGGCTTTATGTTTAGTCCCCAGTTACTCACAAATCAGCTCCCAATCCATGTGTAAGATCACAGTGGATAACAGTTCAGTGAACGCACAAATGGCGTTGCCCATCACCGTCTATTTTTCATTAGGTTTTGTCACTCCAAGAGGTCATTTACTATTGTTCTGCACTGCTTATCAATAACATTAAAAAAAAAGCTACTGTAGTAGCGCATTCTCTCCCACATTCAAACATATAAACCAGAACAACCTTGTTAATATATTAACCTTATAAGTGGTTCAAGCACTAACAGTAGAGTGGAACATTTTATACATAGAGAGAGGCAAAACATTGAATGACATTATCTCAATCAATGGCTTTCTTTTGAAGGATGTACCTAATAATAATAATCCTAGCATTTGATATAGTGCTTTATCACATCTTTGAGGCTTCTCAAAGTGCTTACTGCAAAGTGAATTGACTATATTTTGTGGGGAAAACATGGCAGCCAATTACATACAGCAGTGTCCCACAAACAGTCATGGATTGAATTCATTTTTGTGAAGGAATTATTACCCCCCGGAAAAGTGATTCGCCAATGACTAAACGCCAATCCTACTTACTGCTAGGTAATAAGAGTCGTGTGCAGTAACTTACCCAACATTTCGCCCTACCGAGAATCAAACCCAGATTTCTCTCTTACAAGGAGAGTGCTCTAACCACTGAATTACTTACTTGAAATATAAAGTATTTAAGTGAAAAGCAATTTTTTGCTGCGTTTTCAATTGAAATATTTCCTACTGAAAATACAGTATAATATTTTACCCCTAAAATTTGACACAAATAACAAGCGTTAAAAGAATCCTAACTTCAAAGGCTTTTTCAACCCAAATGGCCCAATGAGATATTCGTATAAGAAAGAAAGAATTTGTATTTTTATAATATATATAGCACCATCTAAACATCTCAAAAATGTCTTCATGGTAATTACTGCCATGTGTAGTGACCATTTGTTTCATGTAGGCAAACACAAAAATCATTTCACGCACAGCAAAATTCCCACAAATAGCCATAAGGCGAATGATCAGTCTGTCAGGAAGATTATGTGCGCCAGGAAACTGGGAGAAACAATTATAGTCCCTTTTCACATAGGACCTTTCGATCCAGCTAAAGACGCCAAGATACACAAACATTTCCTGGTTTATCAAAATGCTTTTAAAAAAAAAGAAAATTCTGCTTACATAGGTTTATACAATACTGTAGAAATTCAATTAATGAAATACAGCTTAACATAACTTAACATAGTCACTGCTTTCGATCAGTAAAAGATAAAAGGTTTAGATTTCAGTGCCCATACAGAAACGGCATCATTCACACATACATCCATAAATACTGCCTCAGGTCAGCCTCAAACGATGTACTTGTTTGGAGCTCATTAGGGCCACAGTACTGTATTATAGATACAGCACGGTATGGACACATTGACCCACAACATACAGTCACTTCGCTTTAAAGTTTATCTTCTGAATGGTCTTTTGAGAGATGTTCCTGACGAGAAAGGCACTATACCAAATATAAATATTGTTTTCAATTTTATTACTGCTGAGGAGCACAGATGGTCTTTGGAATGATTGAGAAAATACAGTACTTTTGAAAAAACTATATTGCTAGAATGTCAGCAGCTTTTCATTGCGCTTTCCATTAAATCCCATATTAAAATCCATAACAGATTGCCAAGGCTGCTTACATTTTTGTAATTATCCCAATCATTGTTCTTGGACCTTCACACTTTAGATCTGTATTCCGCACTCCAAACTAAGCTACAGCTACTCAATGCTTGTTGCATTTGTGGGAACGACTGAATCATTGGGATGTTGACGCTGTGGGATTACAGGTGAGGGGATCGGAATAGAAACGGGCAAGGACTGGAGAAATAATTTTCTTGTCCTTCTTACAAACCACAGGATTCAGAATTAATTCTGTAAAACAGCAGGGATTTTTTTTTATTTAAATTTTTTTACAATCATTTCACAACTGGGATATGATTGTTGACTATCTCTATGCACTAGACCAATAAAGAGGGTTCTTTTTAATCAGCCGTTGGGAATTTGTGAAAGAGAATCTCAAACGAGAGCTTTATGTGGTGAATCTTGCCAATGCAGGTTTTCATCAGATCACTGAAGTGATCCAGCATGTTGAAATATAGTTACATATGCAAACATAATCCCCAATTGTAACCACATTTTCTGCTCAGTTGGATGGCGTGACCGGCATTTGTCATCGTACCCTGCCACATCATTCATATGTCTATTATTCCCATTGAGATGCTGTGTGTCAGCAAGAATCTAGTGTTTACTCGTCCCATCTCCGCACAGTTGCTCAGGTAACAAACCCATAATCTCTGCCCATTTCCATGCTGGTTGAATTACACGTAATTGTTTTTGTGCAGTGATTGATTTCAGGCTGAATGGAACCCTCTGCCTTTTCATGCGACGCACGGCAGCCAACTCACCGTATCCAGGAGGCAGCTTTTGAAGAGATCAAAGCCAAGGCCAGGAGCTGTTGTGTGCCTCGAGACCCCGGGAAGTCTTTTGCTCAAATCCACTTTCAATGTCATGTGGGATTACAGCTGTATTGGATATTCTGGAGGCATTCTCTGTCCATGCTTCCAGTGTGGGTTGTGACATCACCAATATCCATTTCATACAACAAAGCTGCAAGGTGATTTTTCATTTTCACACCACTTTAGCAAGAACATTCAAATGAAAATGTCTACATTCAGCTTCACATCAAAGCTAAAATACACACCGGGAATGAATTCTTAACAAGCCCTCACTTTACATTCCTAGCATTGAAAAATTATTTTAGTATGCAAAGGAGAGTTTTTTTTTAAAAAAAGAGTAGGTGAGAGGGCGGGGGTTGAGGGATGGAGGGAGAGAGGCATACAGATAATTGTTAAAAAAAGATAATTGTTAAGTTGTAGGGCAGTTCAGAAGCAGAGCCAAGGCTGTGAGTAATAATTCATTCAAAATAATCTTTCAGTCAATGAAAGAAAAAGCATTGGGTTTATGTTAATTTTCAAATGACCAAGGTAACAAGCCAAATCATTTATTTTATAAAGCAGACAAGATATAGTTCAAAGGTGATAATGAATGATTTTCCCTCCCCTCCCAGTTTAGCTCCAAACCTAAACCACTGACATTTCTAGTTCTTCAGAAAAGCAAGCGTAGACACACTTTGTGAGTAGTGAGGACCAAAAAATGGATCTTTGAAAATGTAATATCTGCAAGAACCCCTATCACTCACAAACACACAAGCACAGATACACAAACACTCACAAACACTGGTTACTGGCAAATCGTAGGAATCCCTGATACATCCTGAATGCTTCTTACAATACTTTTTTTTGGTCACAATGCAATGTAAAACTTTCCAACAGCCACCCTAGTTTTAATAATAATAATAATAATAACCTTTAATTTGATATAGCGCTTTTCATGTCTTCACTGTATATTTATGGATGAAATGCGGCAGCCAATTGCGTTCAGCCGTGTTCCACAAACAGTCGTGGATTGAGTGATCAAATTATTATTGGGGGTTTTTCTTGAAGGATTATTAGCAGTAAACAAAAATATACAAGCCAAATTCCTCCATTACAATAATAGAAGAGATTGTCCAACTGAAATATGTAATAGTAATCATATAAAGTTATGATCATACAATTTAGTTATTTAAAAGTGTAGAAAATGTACAGTAAAAGCCCGTTTATCCAGCACACTCGGGACCTGGCCAATGCCGGTTGAAGCGTCTGCAGGATATTCGGCTGAAAACGCAAAAAAACACACAATTTCAATGCATTTTTCTGGATAAATTCCGGGTAATCGAATGTGGACCTTTTTTTTTGCGATGCCGATTATACGGAAGTTACGGTTGATGCCGGATAAACAAGCTTTTATTGGACATGGTAAAAATCTGCAACCAAATCGCAAAATTATTCCTACTGTAGCTTCTTAAATTGATAATTAATACATTATAATCCCAGGTAGACATTACATCCAACCACATTCAAATGACAAAATACTGGATTATGATGTTGTAGTTAGTATTTGAACAAGGTAGCATGTTGTGTGTTTCGACTGAAGATCAACCGGTTTATATTGCTCTTCATAAGTATGAAATAAACCTTTGTTACAAATACATATCTATATTTAAATACCAATTATAACCGTACATTTATAGGAAATATTATAAAGCACCACCTTTGTTTATTGAATGTAATCTAATTCACTCTATGAATGTTACACTCTTTGCTGTTCCACTATTAGCAGGTCACGTTTCACTCTTGTCTAGCTCCTATTAATACATTGTGACCTCAAGCCTAGATCTTGTTGTAAGTGAACGCTGCTGATGCAAACAATATCCCATGGGTGACTCTTATTGTGTCCTGGTCAATTGAACAAGTCACAACAGAGGCTGATATCTGAGATGGAAAGTCCATCTTTATTACGATTAAGCCAGTATGACTCAGTGAGTGAATGCCACTCCTGGGAAGAAAAATAGTTGTTAGTTTCAATCTTCTTCAGAGCACCTTTATTCTGTATGATAAAGACAGATAACAACACTTTAAGCCCAGAGTTTGGTCACTCCTTAGGAGAGAATAAGTGATCGATCTGTTAGTTTTACCAGCTGTGACTGCATTGAACGTTGGGTGGATTGCACTTTTTGCTAGAAATTGCATAAAACTTGGCGAATCGCTGCTCTACTTACAACCAGGCAAAAACCTGCAGTGTGACCCTGATCTCCTTTAGCAATTTTGTTCACTAATGGGGTGCATTAACTAACTTAATGGACAACAGAGTTTTAGTCAATGTCATTACAGATAGGAAGGGGTAATTAAATAAAAGATTTGATATATATACCCAATACAATATCACATTCGCGTTGGGAGGAAGTCCCAGTACGGTAAGACCTCTGGATATTTCTGGGAGTCAGTCAAAAAAGCATGTTCTGGGTGAGGGCTGATAGATAAAGAGGGAGATACAGTAGAAAGAGTGCACAGGCATGATGTCTAGATGCAGAGACACATTCCTCCATGGTTACAGCAAATTTGAAGTACTGCAGAGTAATATGACTTCTAAAACAACAACTTGCATTTATATGGAATCCTTTACACAGTGTACCATCCCAGAGCACTTGATGTCTAACAAGGATTTAAGGTGCCAATTTTTTTTTTACAATGAGTGCTTGCTAGTTTAAAAATATATATTTTACATCGTTTATCACTTTGCAATTGACAGCTGTTGAGCAAAACATACTGAACACAATCATACACATCCACAAACTGTTTCCCATTTCCTATTCCATTAAAGTGATTGAGTTTGTGGATCGCAGCTTACCAATTCATAGCTCAAAAAAGAGGCTGCTATCTGCCTACTATTGACAAGTGAAATTCATAGACTGGTTCTGCACATCACTCCAACCTGGGGTGTTTTGAGTTTTGAGGTTTGGAGGGTGGGGTGAGAGTGTTGACAATTCAAAACAACAAATGCTGCAAAGCGCCACTGTCAAACCAGGAAATAACAGAGACCAATCCTGTATTCTCCCCAGACACCACAAATGCTGTAGAGGCAACCGCTGGCTTTGAATATTCAGTGGTCTTCCCCTGTCCATAGCAACATCACCAAACAAATGTCTCGAACCGCTTCACACGACTCACCTACTTTGAAGACTGTTTTGACTGTTGCTGTGCAGGCAAACGCAAGAGCTAAGATGCGCAAGCAGTGTCCCACAAACCGCAGTGAGCTGAACTGCTACATTTAATCTGTTGCTCTGATCTCTGCGTGGGATGGTCTCGGTTCTAAAAAAAATCAGTTTTCAGGATGTGCAAACAGACCACTACCACCTGGGCTGGTTCCATATTTTTGAAGCTGACCTACAACAATAACAACTTGGATTTATAAAGCGCCCTCAACGTCAGACGGCATCTCAGAGAGTCCTAAGACTAAGACTATTGGTGCAAGTAGCTGGTGATTTATACTGTGCAGCCTTGTTAGAACATGTTTTGTTACAGCGCTGAGTAATAATTATTATTGTTAATTATTATTATATGCAAATAATTTTGCATTTGACATAGCACTTAATCTCATTTTTGAGACATCTCAAAGCGCTTCACGCTGTAAAGTGATTTCGCTTCATATTTGGTGGGCAAAATGCGGCAGCCAATTGCACACAGGAGTGAAAGACGCAGATTGAAAGACCAAATTACTTTTTTTCTTGAAGGAATTATTATCCCTGGAAAAGCAATCTGACATTTGACCAACAACTGGGTTCCTATTTACTGCTTGGTAATCAGAGGCCTGTGGAGTAAGGAAACTTGCCCAATGTTTCTAGTTTTGTAACGGTTCTAGTTAAAACCATTAGATTGTAACATGAATGGGATGAGGAACCTATTCACTGTACATGGGTGACTGGACCTGAAATTGATGCAAAGCTGATGAGAAGGTGCCATTTCTTCTTCTCAGGTGCCGTAAATCTCTAGCCCGTGTCATTCTGTCGCATGGACGACAGACGACGGTAGCCTGCACTCATGTCACATGCATTGAAACCAGTTATCGCAGGCTCGTCATAAGAGGGGCTGGAATTTTATGGATCCCAACCATGACATTTTTTGCTTGGGCTCCACCGTGCTGAGCTATTCTGAGAGAACACATCTCTATAAGGACCAAGCTGATGGTGCACCAAGAAATATGTCGCTATACACAGTATCTCATAATTGGTATTGAGCTAAGTTACAGCTGCTCCTCAGTAAACCCGATTAACAGCCCCAATCTAGTCAGATCGCAATATTGGGCTCAAGTTAAAGAATATGTGTATAAGAGCACATTTAGTCTCTGACTGTGACTTCCTGCATTCTGCCTACAAGTATTCTGTGAAGTGTCTCAACAGCATGATTAAATGTAAGGATTATTATCAATATTATTACTGTCCCTTCCTCTCACTGCCCCAATAGACATAAACTAAATGCTTGCCCTATTCCCTATGATCACAACAGCAGTTTGTTAATACCCCCACCTGCCACCCATCCCCAACTTCCTACCTCAATCATGCCGCCACTTTTCTATTTTTAAATCCAACCTGAACACCTACCTCTTTGACCATGTCTACTGTCATCTCTCCCTTGCTTGGAAGCCAAGCCTGAAACCATGCAGTCATCAGAGAAGGGGTGGATTAACACACCCTACGAGGCCAGTGCCCAGGGGCCAAATATGGGGCCCCGCCAAGTACCTACGTTAGGGTGATTATATTTAGCAAACTAAATCAAGGGACATCTATTTTAACAACTCACCACAATTGCTTTTGCTGGAAGTACTGGAGAAGCATGTTGGATTATGGCTTATTTCTCTGGTCAGTTTTAGAATTTTATTGATTTTGCTCAGTTTGCTGCTGAACTCAAGAAAGGGAAACTGGGGGGGTGGGGGGCTGCAGAAAGGCTCTAAATGTTCTTGATGCCCAGGGCCCCAATAACTCTTAATCAGGCTCTGCTTCTGAGATACTATCTTGCAAGAAGAGTGCTATATAAATGCATGTTGTTGGTCGTAATTTGGAGCAAGTGAGACCAGTGTTTACCTCATGATAATAAAATTCACACACACTTATCAGCAGGACCAACCCTGATGTTTCAGCAGTACAAACCCCTCGTCTGTCCAAAATAAAAGTTTAAATGTTTCCTCTAAGTGGAAAAAAGCAGTCAGCAACAACACAGCTGGAAACAGCAACTAAGGCACTTAATTGATGCTGGAGGACGATTAAGCTAGAAAACCTATGATTTTCCGCTGCCTCTCAGGCTTACCAAACAAAAGATTATTTAATCATGGTCTGAGCACTGGCAAGGCTGGGATCTCTCCATGGAGTACTGCAACTTTGGCAGGCTGTGTTAAGAAGTCTATCAGGCAATACCACGTACCCTGATTCCACCTGCCACTGCATTATTCAAGGTGAAAATAATAATAATAACAATCCTAGAATTTTATATAGGCCCTTATCATGTCACAACACCTCAAACACTTTTGCAGAGTTATAACCTAATATAAATCCTTCCACTTGACCTTGCACCTTCTCACACTGTTGAAACCTCACAAGTCCCTCACAACATTTACTACAGAGTATAGCAACTGTGTATTTTGTAGATGAACACAAGAGCCAATGTGCATTACAGCAATGTCCCACACACAATCATGCCATTTAAGATCAAATCTTAATCCTCTCTCCAATTTCTAAAGCATGCGCTACACAGAAAAAAGTTAATGCACATGCAAGAATGACAATACTTTCTCTGTAACGTGAGGGTCTTGAGAAGCAAATCAATGGATACATTACTTTACATTACAGTTTCTACATTCTTTCCATACTCTCACCCTTGCACCCCACCACCCCCCACCACCCCTAAAAAACAGATACTTGCTCTCTGCTAGGACACAAGTGCCAAATGGAACTTGAACAACTTTGAAATCCATTGCCTGCTCAAAAGGGGGTAAGAAAAATAAAATGACCATTACCATCATCATCTCTTATTTGCAAATTAAAAGAGGCTTCTGCCATATATAAGTTGTAATATGTAAGTTGTTGTTGTTGTGAAGATTGTCATGGCATGACTTAACAAAGAGAAGGTAGTTTATTCCGATGTCCTGGCCAACAATCCTGCAGAATAATTGATCTCAGATACAACAACAGTAAAGGCCCTATATACTAGCCTAAGTGTCCTAAGTGAATGGGCCAATGTTCCAACTCCTGATCGCTATCCTTGCTAGAAAGTGCTTCTTGAGTCAAAAGACACTCATTGCCCGGAGTGTAATGAGGAATGGGAACTGGAGGGATCCTTGCCCGGGAATAGACGGGTCCTTCAGGCAGAGAAAACTGGCAAACAATGGAACAACAAAACAGCATTGGAACTTTTATGAAGCAGCTTTATAAGCAGCTTTGCAAGGATTATTATTATACAATTTTAAATGGGGGCAAATCGCCCTTGGGTGTCTTGTGATTTACCAATAGGATGGAGATGTGTGTCAAAAACACTACCAGCAAGCAAGAGAACCTGGTTCAATTCCCGGCAGGGGAAAACTTTGGGCAAGTTTCCTTACTCCACACACCTCACCTAGCAGTAAATAGGAACCCGGATGTTAGTCAATTGGCAGATTGTTTTTCCAGGGGTAATAATTCTTTTAAAATAAATGAAAATCATTGGGTCCTCAATCCATGACTGTTTGTGGGACAATGCTTTTCAAAGCATTGTCATGGCATGACTAGGACAATGCTTTTCAATTCTTTTCAAAGAGCCGGCACAGACTAGATGGGCCGAATGGCCTCCTTTTGTGCCGTAAAATTCTATGAATGCTGTGCGCAATTGGCTGCTGTGTTTCGCTCACAAAATCTACAGTTAATACACTTTTCACAGTATATTCTGTGAAGTATTTTGAGATGTCTCAAAGACGTGATAAAGTATGTAAGAATTATTATTATATACTATTACTCCTTCAATTCACATTCAACTGGGATGAGCACAGCATAAGAATGATAACCGACAGTGATTTGTTTTTTGGTGTGTATCACAGCAACAACCGCTTTTATACATTACTGCCAACGCCATTTTCCTTTCACTTTAAGTTACTGTTTTGGGAGAGACTGGGGTCAAACTTTGGTTATAAATATCCTCTTTGCCTCTTCGTTTTCTCTCTTTTTTTTCTCTCTGGATGAAAATACCTCAAATTCACAATTTGGGGAACAGAACAGCCCCACCCATAGGCATCTCCACATGTTGGCAATGAACCTAAGACAGGCTGCCAGAAAAGACACTCATGGGATACTCCTCAGGAAGTCGCCCATCCTGTTCCAGGATTTCCCTCAGACAACACCGCACTGGCTGGCAATCATCCCCTAGAGGGGAAGCCTAAGTGTGAACATCAGTCAACACTAGGGATTCGCATTTGCATCTCTAGGTTCCTCAGGGATCAGCCTTTTGATTGCCCTTTACTTATTCGCCTCCGTACCTCTCCTAAGGTCACAGTTCCTGACTCTAGGGCACCTGGCCCAGAATCATGCCCATTTGGTTGTTTACATGGCTTCCCACGTAGGCAGTTTTGGACGCCGTGCCGGCTGTTTGAAAAGGCAAGGCAGGAAAGGAGACAAGGTCACTACTGCCTATCGTCAGTCAAACTATCTGTATTATTCTAGGATGCGATTGGCCTCAGATATGCTACAATCTAAATCTACAAACAGGAAAGGGAGGGCAGAAGAATAAATCCTTTCTTTCATTCAAAGCTTGAGATTCTTTTGACAGGTAACAGGTAACAAAATATTACAGACTGCCCTGGACTGGGGTGGGCGTTCGACGAGCCACTTCTTGCCCACGGGCTGTGGATTGGCTACCACTGCGGTAAAGCTTGGTGATAGGTCAGTGGTAACAGGACAAGCTCTCAGAATAGTGAAAAGCAACTAGTCATGTACAGTTAAAAAAGTTTTAACAGAATAATTATCTTACCCTCCCCACTTCATTTGAACCAGGAGGAAGGATGGGCAGTCTCCAAACAAACTGGGAAAACCCATAACAACACAATCCCAAATTTAATAACAGCAAACTATTATAGTCTCCTCTACTTTCTTACTCTCAAAGATTTCTGTAAGGAGCAATGGCCCACTGTATTTCACGCAATTACACAAATGAAAGGTATCTCCCTGTGGGCCTTTCCCAATCCATTCCCAGATCTACACTCTTGTATAGGAGTATAACTAATACAATCAAACAGATTTGGGTGAGATTAATATGGGTAACGTTCTGAGATGAAGGTTTGAGGAGATTGTTTCGAGACAGTGTGAATTCAGTGTAATCTGAAACTTTAAATCCACCAAAAGAGCCATGGCAAAGTATAGTGGCAATAATGACAGGTAAGGCTTTCAGGATCCAGAATTTCAAAGAGGTGAGTGAGTGAGTGAGTGAGTGAGTGAGTGAGTGAGTGAGTGAGTGAGTGAGTGAGTGAGTGAGTGAGTGAGTGAGTGAGTGAGTGAGTGAGTGAGTGAGTGAGTGAGTGAGTGAGTGAGTGAGTGAGTGAGTGAGTGAGTGAGTGAGTGAGTGAGTGACACCCGCAGCTCTGAAATCATAGCAAAGACCATCTATAGACTACAAGTTCTATGAACTAATTCGCATTCCCCATTGTTGCCACAGCAACTTTGACATTGGTGACAACCAAGGTAATAATAAATAATAATCCTTGCATTTGATATAGCGCTTTCCACATCTTATCAACGTCCCAAAGCGCTTCACAGAATATACTGTAAAGTGAATTGACTGTATATATTTGTGGGCGAATCACGGCAGCCAATTGCGCACAGCGGTGTCCCACACACAGTCGTGGATTGAAAATGACCAATTTTATTATTGTGTTTTTTTGGAGGGATTGTTATTAGGCGTGTGGAGTAAGGAAACTTGCCCAAGGTTTCGCCCTGGATTCAAACACAGGTCTCCCCAGCTTGGTTTCCCCAGCTTGCAAGACAAATGCTCTAACCACTGAGCCACAGGAGCTCCACAGGTAGCAGTGAGCTGCCGAATGTCATTGGCCCTAACTATAGAAGGGACTTTTGGCCAGTGCCTCTAAAGCCAGCAGGGGATCCAAAGGCAATTCCAATTTTAAATGTTTTCCCTGAGCCATGTGGTTTGAACACAGATGAGCTGCTCATCACAGCCAACCCTTGAAACATGTAAACAGGTCAATTTTAGTCCCACCTGTGAGGACATTCACAGCCATTGAATAAGTCAGCAGCTCCTGGGACATTGTCATTATTGGCAATTTAATCAACTGCAATACAAAAGTATTCATTAGCACTCCTGGGTTGCGAAGGTAGAGTAAGGGCATTGGCTAGTGTTATACTAAACAACAACAAAATTGCATTTGTATAGCACCCTTTCACGTTGGGAAGATGTCCCAAGCCGCTGATCAGTTAGTGTAACGGACCTGAGCTGGAGTCGGGTTCAGGGATAGTGGTAGAAAGGGAGGTGAGCACATGAATGTGAGCACATTCAAAGAGCTGGGTCTTGAGGCAGGACTTGAAGGAGGCCAGGGAGGGGGAGAGGCGGAGGGACTACAAGGTGGAATTCCAATGGTTGGGGCAGAGTGGCTGAAGGCACACCCATCGATGGTGGGTTGGGTGGGTGAGGGGACATCCCAGGTAGCAAGCCCATGTGGGGCCCATATGGGCAAGGATCAACCCAAATTGTCCCATATGGGGCCCATATGGGCTTGCTACCTGGGATGGAGCAGGCCAGACCCCACTGAGCAAAAGGAGCGGACAGATTGGTAAGCGATTAAGAGGTCACAGAGATTGGGTGGGGCAAGGTCATGGAGGACTTTAAAGGTGAGGATCAGGATCTTGAATTGAATCCTCTGAGTGATGGCACTGTACAGAAAAGGGCTCCATTCCCAAACTCTGCTAAATTGATAGGATTGATTAATCTCACTGCAATTGATGAGGATTTAGACAAGAGTTTCCACTCCTGAACACTATGCAGGGATCTGTTTGTTGGATATCAGATAGGGCCTAGATAAGGCTTGATTCCTATACCCTCTACAGTCAAAGAGGCTGCCAACATTCATTGGATGCTTGAGTGAGATACTGGAAGGCTGCTGGCATGTGCTCAACGGTTAAACAGACAAAATGTTTCTGTTAAAAGTAGACATGGAAGGAAACTACAGTATGCACATTTATTGTATCTTATCAGTCACAGTGTATGTGTAGAGATTGCTGAATGCTGAATATGGATAGTCTGCTGAGGGGGCTGTATCAATCTTAACATTAAGCACTACAAAGCAACACTGTCCACCATTATTCTGTTTGATCAGGAGTTTCTAAGAATACAAGTTCATTTTATTACTGTACTGTGTAACTAATTGTCTGCCCCACCATTGGCGGGCGAGCCTTTAGTCACTCTGCCCCAACCTCTGGAACTCCATTCCGCAGTCCCACCGCCTCGCCCCTCCCTGGCTTCCGTCAAGTCCTGCCTCAACACCCTCCTCTTCGATGGTCCCCCTTCCCCAGCTTGGGTCTGATACAGTGATTGTCCAGTGCCTTGGGATGTCCCCCTGACGTGAAAGGTGCTAAATAAGTGTAATTTTGTTGTTGTTTTGGGGAGCTTGGGTTTCGACATAGCACCAACGAGGTTAGAAATGTTTGCATTTATATTGTGTTTTTTTGCATCTAGATGTAGCATTTTCATTAAAACGTCCTGTTTTATAATGGAGCAATATCAATCAATCAATCAAAACTTACATTTATATAGCGCCTTTCACGTCGTGAGGATGTCCCAAGGCGCTGTACAGTCAGGTAGGGACTCTTGTCCCTACCTGACTGTACAATAGTCAATAGTGAATAGTCAATTCACTCTTCTTTCATCTAGCATTTCTTAAGTTATGTTCTTAATTATTATTAACAGTAATAATCCTTACATTTGGTATTGTGCCTTTCTGATCAGGGTGACGTCTCAAAGTGCTTCACAGGATATACATTAAAGGGGAGTGACTGCATGTGTGGTTTGTGGGAGAAGTTAGCTCTGCCTCTGATCCAGACAACACACACCAGGGCACAACAGGCAAAACTGGATGAATCACAAAATTGTTTCAGTCAAAACAAAACTTTAAAAGATTTGTCAATGGAATACATGAGCTCTGCTAGTAAAGATACTTTGCCGATATTGAAATGATCCATACCATACAGACTATGAATATCGCAAATTCAACCTCTAACCTCAATCTGTCAGTCTGGCTCAGTTGGTAACACTCTCACTTTGAGATATTTTGATTTGTGGGTGCTATATGAAACAGAAGGATTAGTACTATGAATTGAATCTTCCTCATGAAATTATTGCGACTTGTGGATATTCAAATGCTATTAATCCGTGGCCCTCTTTGGATGAGACGGTATTAATAATAATCCTTGCATTTGATATTCATGATATACATGATATCATGTCTTTGAGATAACAACACCAACAACTTCGATTTATATAGCGCCCTCCACACCAGACGGCATCTCAGATGTCTCAAAGTGGTTTACAGAATACAGTATGCTGTAAAGTGAATTGACTATATTTTGTGGTAGCCAATTATGCACAGCAATGTACCACAAAGTTGTGGATTGAGTGAACAAATTATAATTTTTTTTGAAGGGATGATTACCCCCGGAAAAGCGATCTGCCAATTAACTAACAATTGGGTTCCTACTTCTGCAAGGTAAACAAAGGCGTGTGGAGCAAGGAAACGTGCCTAACATTTTGCCCTGCCCAGGAATCAAAGCCAGGTCCTCTTGCTTGCAAGACGAGTGCTCTAACCACTAAGCTACATGACACCATTAAACTAAGGTTCCATTTGCCTGTTCAGGTGGATGTTCTTTCAGGTGGAAAGTTCTTATGGCACTATTTGTAAATAGAAGGAAGGATTTCAATAGCAGCAAAATTATATTAGAAGACTGCACATCAATTAATTAGAATAGTCAGCGGGATTAATAAGGAAATGGGGAACATTACTTCAGGGATAGGTATTTACTATTAATGTGTAGGCCTCCTCCATGAAGCTCCAAATAACTATCATTTTATTTTAATGTCTGCTTTACAGTCAAAGAATTATAAAAATTACAGAGTGAAAGGAAGCTCCAGCATATGGCTACTCAACCCATTGAGCCTATACTGGTGCCAGCTCCTCAACAGGACCTATATGCTCTAATTCCAATTTCCTGCACTTTCCACAAAGCCTTTTATATTATGTTTTCCTTCAAATACTTACCCAGTTCTGTGATACCTATCCAATTTGAATGCTGCCATGGTCTTACGTTGTTCATTTGCCACTGGGAGCAAACAATTCCATTTTCTAATAGATTTTTTTCATGAAGATGATTGTTCTATTTAATTTCACAAACAATCCTAAACTTGTCACTGATTTACAGTTGATGTTCTGGGAAATGCTTGGCAGGAATTGAGAGGAGTAAGTGTGTGTGTGTAGGTTCAGTGTGTGAACGCAAAACCGATCTATTACAAGGTAAAGACAAGTAACAACACAGATCTGGTAAACATGTGAAGTTAAAGCAACAACTTACTTTTATATAGCACCTTCACACTAGGTGGCGTCTCAAAGCACTTAACAATGGCGCCGTTTGGCACTGAGCTGGGGTTGTTGTTGTTGTTGTTGTGTTGTTGTGTTGGTGACTGTAGACAGTGTCAATAAGAAAAACTTAACAATAATAAAACAAAGAGTAGTGAATCCTCTAGGAAACCTTAGTCTTCACTCCCAGTATCTGTCTTCGCACACTAGCATCCCTCTCCTATCCTCTTCCTCTACAGCAAGTTGGGTAAACCACAAAATATACAGTCAATTCATTTTACAGTATATTTTGTGAAGCGCTTTGAGATGTGAGGATGTGATGAGGCGCTATATCAAATGCAAGGATTATTATCATTATAAAGCGCAAATTCTCCGGAAGAGCAAATTTGATCAAATATATAAATTGCTTCCCTTTTCTTCTCTGATGCCTCCAAATGTCTGCAAAAGCTAACCTCTCTCAGTAAACACCAACTGTTCATCGTGAAATGTTTGTGTGTAAATGAGATAGTTTATCAAAGACCATTTTATCTGGCATTTCGTTTTGAAAGTACTTTACATTTTTCCACCCAAGGTTGTTTTTTCTTACAAATCGTGGTGACATTAATCTTTTGATGCTGGTTTCCTCCCAATCATGCAGCCAGGAACTTGCGTCAGAAGATGTTTAAACAACGTTTAATGCCAAGTTGCTTGGTTTAATGCACAAACTTCTTTAATAATAATCCTTGCATTTTATATAGTGCTTTTCACATCTTCTAGACATCTCAAAACACTTTACAGTATATACTGTAACGTGTATTGACTGTATATATGTGGACAAAACAATAATGTTACCAATAATCCAATGCCATGATTATACTGGGAACTGGTGCTGAAATCATGCACACAGTTCAAATCCGCACAGGATAAATTGGAAAGACCACTGTCTCTCAGTATGGCAACTTCGCAATCCCTACATAATACTGTACTTTATGCACACATACAGAATAACACATAATCAGTTCACACACTTTTGCTTTTGATCTCAATATGATAAAGTGGACTGAAGAGATGAGATCAAAATAGTCAGTGGTGCAAGAGCCAGTTGGAGTGGATGGAGTAAGTAGTGGTGGACTGGCTCCTGAAAAGCCTTGCGATTGACAGGTAGCATGGGGGAGCTGGTTTGTGGAGGGAGCAACAAAAAAAGCCATAAAACATCAGCTAGTTTAAAAAAATGAATTAGAACTTCTGAACTAGTCAATGGGGGCCATTCATGGGGGCTCTCAGGAAATTTCCTGATTTCCGATGTACCTGTTCCACTCCTGGGAGTAACAAAATAACGACTGGAGGATTACCACTGAGTTACGTGTTGCTTTCCCTATTCACCCAAAGATTTACTCTATCCAGATTTGGGTGGATTGTAGGTCTCCTTCAACAACCCCCCAAACCTAATTCTAATATAACCTAGTTTCTTGCTGATAGTTAACTGCTTTAGTGCAACAAAATGGCTCAGAGAGGACCTTTAATAATAATAATAATAATCCTTGCATTTGATATAGCGCTTTCCACATTTTTTATCAACGTCCCAAAGCGCTTCACAGAATATACTGTAAGGTGAATTGACTGTATATATTTGTGGGTGAATTGCGGCAGCCAATTGCGCACAGTAGTGTCCCCCACACAGTCGTGGATTGAAATGACCAATTTTATTGTTGTGGTTTTTTTTGGAGGGATTATTATTAGGCGTGTGGAGTAAGGAAACTTGCCCAAGGTTTCGCCCTGACCTGCCTGGATTCGAACACAGGTCTCCCCAGCTTGGTTTCCCCAGCTTGCAAGACAAGTGCTCTAACCACTGAGCCACAGGAGCTCTTTAATCAAGAAATAGCCCCACCTACTTGCTTGAGTTCCTGACTTGGCTACTTGAGCTCATCACACTGCCCTCCACCTCTCCAGACGTCAACCACCAACTCGGATGCTGATCCCTGACTGTGCAGCAGCTTGGTACGTCTTCCTGACATGAAAGGTGCTATACAAATGTAATTTGTTGTTGTTACGGCATCCCTTTACCGTTGCGTAACGTAGGGAGGATATTCAAAGACTTGCTAAGTGTCAAACAAAGGTTGCGTCAATGGGAGGGTCACAAATGCAATGATACTTATAGAGCACCTTTTAAAAAGTGCTCAAAATAAAGACTGTATATTTTGTGAGTGAACGTAGCAGCCAATGTGAGCACAGAAATGCCTCACATACACCCATGACCAATTGTATTTGGGTGGGGCGGGAAGGTGGGGCGGAGTTGTTGGCCAGGACATTGGAAGAAACTCCCTTCTCAAAGGGTGCCTTGGGATCTCCAATGTTTTCCTGAATATGCAGACAAGAACATTCTTTAACATCTCAAAGCACAGCACCTCCAACAATGTAGCACACCCACAACACTGGATTGGAGAATCAGCTGAGACAATATAAATTCACTGCCCCATCATGGATCTTGAACCCCCGACTTGACTTAGATGCAATGTTAGCTAAGCCAGCTAACACACAGTTAAATATCCCAAAGAGCTTCACACAGATGCAGTGGAAGCTTGAACAGGGTGAGAGACAAAGAGGAGATACTTTGAGACGCCTTGAAGATGTGATAAGGTGCTATATCGAATGCAAGGATTTTTTAAAATACAATTGTTATACCACTTCAACACACACAGCCAGAGAAAAATACATTTTATCCTTGTCAGAATTAAAATATATATATATTGTGGGTCAAATCAATTAGAATCCATTCCGGTCTAAACCTCCCAATGCAAATCAGCTGTAGGGAGAACACAGACGATTCCTAATGCAGCATATAGGACAACCCTGTTGTTATGTGTCTTGCTGGAGCATGGGTTTGCTCTTCATGCAGGTGTCCTGTGGAGCTATGGTAACCCGGAATGCTTAATACAGTAGTTTGAAATAGACCGGCCGGCCTCTCAAGCTAAATGCAGTTGTCACCTTCTGCAACATCACATCCTGCGCCTGTGTGCTTTGCGTATGGAGTTCTGTAGCTCAGTGGTTAGAGCACTCAGCTTAATACCATGAGATCCGTGTTCGAATCCAGGCAGGTCAGGGAGAAACCTTGGGCAACTTTCCTTAATCCACACGCCTAATAATAATCCCTCCAAAAAAAAAACACAATAATAAAAATTGGTCATTTCAATCCAGGACTGTTTGTGGGACGCTGCTGTGCACAATTGGCTGCCGCGTTTGCCGGATTGTAGGGTTATACAGTCACTACACTTTGTAGCAAATTCTGGTGAAGTACATTGATGTATTTTGATGGTTTGATAAGGCACTATATCAAACACAGAAAATATTATTATTATTCTTAACTTCAATTATTTTAAAAGTTTGTTTGAGATTCCAGCCGTAGGATATTGTTTATAAGTTGCTTTGATGTTGAGAAACCAACATTGTAAGGGTGATATGGGTGTATCAAAGGTCTGTGTTGTAGAGGAAGATTTTTTTTTTAAAGTAACACTGTGGTATAATTTGTGACATTTGTACAGAAGATTGTTTTGCTAAATTTCAACCCAGCGTTGTGAATATCAAAAGCCGCTTAATTTTCAAGAATTGCAATATGATTAATTGTTACAGGCTGGCTTTGTGGTACACTACTTAATAATAATCCTAACTTTCTTCAGTTGAATGTCAACAAGACGGGGGCTCTTCTGATTGGCTCGTGCCATCACCTTCATACATCAGGCACTGGCAGCATCAACCTCCATAGTTCTACACTCAACCTCACCAAGCCAGTCAGGAGCAGTATTGTCCAACTCCACCATTAACTCACCCCTCAGGCCACTGAAACCCTCATTCACACATTCATCACATCCTGGCTCGACTACGTCAACGCCACTCTGCCCCTAACCACTGGAACTCCATCCAACAGTCTCTCTGTCTCGCCCCCACCCCAGCCTCCTTCAAGTGCCGCCTCAACACCTCCTGCTTCAATAGTCCCATCGGTCACCCCAAATCCCCCACTTTCTCCACACCCTCCCCAACCCCAGCTTGGGTGTGAAATAATGACTGTCCAGCACCCTGGGACGTCCTCCTGATGTTTCTCCCTTCTTATACTGCGAGAGGAAATGCTTTCTGCTCTGTATGTTAGTGTTTCAACAACTGCAGGCAAAGTTGTCTCTTCACACAACGCTTTAGGTTAATCCTAATATATTTATAGTGAATCAGAACCTATAACAAACTAAAAGATGTAACAACCAGATAACATTTGGCCAGAAAGCCCATGTTGGTGCCTTCGTGGCTCTTCGATGGAAGATGATCAACAGGAAAAATAGGTTTGAACAATAACAACTTGCATTCATACAGAGCCCTTCATGTGGGGCAGCATATGGGAGCACTCTTGGTGTATATGAAGCTCCTCGAGAACGTATATTATCAGTAGGCCTGTTTGGTAAGCTTTGCTATGCAGGATGTTAACAGTGTTACCCAAACACTAGCTTAACCTCATCGAACCGAGCAGCTATAACATATCCACCTACACACATCAGACAACACAAAAGAAAAACAACTTTGTGCAGTGGCTCAGGCCTGCAACAACCAGCGTCCCCAGGTGTTATTGTGGTTAGCTTTATTTTCCTTGCGCCTGCCTGCTAGTCGTGGTACCAACACTTTGTTATCTAGCCTGCTCACTTCCCCCCCAGCTCATCAGATAAGACATCCGTTCAGGTACGTACAGTGGCTGAATTTCTGCAATACTGCTATACCACACCACACCTTGCAACAGCCTCCCAGCAAGCCCAGTGCACAACAAGCAAGTAAACAACAGAGATGGCAGGCTCGTTTCACATTGTGCTATTTGGGGGTGGGAGTTTTTCTTTCTCTCGCTCTGTAACAGACGTTTTACAAAGAAATTGCTGTGGGTTAACAGCTGACTTTGAAGGAGAGAGAAAGAAAACACATGCCACTCTTCTCCAGCTTCACTGCAGCAAGTAGGAACCTATAGAAAATGATCTAAAGTTACACAAGTAATTACACAAGAAAACATGATCTTCTGATCAGTTGCCACACATGTTGGATCACTATTTCTCTTTGCTGAACCAATCTTTTTGCTAATTCTTTTATTAAAAGTTATGCTCTTGGTGTTGTCTGTTCATTCCCCTCACAAAGTGCTTGTGCTTTTTTAAGATCAAACTACTTAAATGAAGATACTTGTTCACTATGCTGTTGAAACATCCGTATATATGCATTTCAGCGGTTAGAGAACTCGCCTTGCAACGAGAGAACTGGGTTCCATTCCAGGTAGGATAAAACCTTGGTCAAGATTCCTTATTCTTACTAGACATGCCTGATAATAATCCCTCAAAAATAAACACTAATAAAATAGGTCATTTCAATCCGCGACTGTTTGTGGGACACACTGCTATGTGCTGTTGCGTTTTGCCTACTATAATATAGTCAATATAGTTCACTTTACAGAATATTCTGTGAAGCGCATTCAGGTGTTTATAAGACATGAAAAGCGCTATATCAAATGCAAGGATGATTATTATTATTGGTGTGGGCCACTACAGTTACGACTGTATAGTGGCCCCTGTTATAATGCAGCATGTGGGAACTTTAAGATGGGGTACATTATATTGCAGCCTCTCATGCTTATTTCGGAGGTTTCTCCTGGGAGGGTCACTAAGCTTTATTGCACCTCTTCTGTGTGCAAGAAGGCAGATGGTTAGCTGTGACCCACTCCTCACAAATATTTCTGAGGTTGGCAGAAGCCGGAATTCAGTAGACTGTGGATCCACTGTGACATCAGGCTCCTGTAGCCCAGTGGTTAGAGCACTTGCTTTACAAGTGTGAGACCTGTGTTCGAATCCAGGCAGGTCAGGGCGATAACTTGGGCAAGTTTCCACAAGCCTAATAATATTCCCTCCCAAAAAAAACACAATAATTAAATTGGTCATTTCAATCCACAATTGTTTATGGGACACTGCTGTGTGCAATTGGCTGCCACGTTTCGCCCACAAATATACAGTCAATTCACTTGACAGTATATTCTGTGAAGCACATTAAGACATCAATAAGATGTGAAAAGCACTACATCAAAATGCAAGGCTTATTATTATTATTCCGAAACTGAGGGAATACCTTGGCTTACTTATAAACGGGCTGCTTTGGATTACCAGCAACTCAGGAGAAAGAGGCCAAATGAAAATATGGGAGCTACTGGTGTGATCGATCAAAGCCCTCCAAATCCTCTCTATGTAGGTCACAAGGTATTTTTATCATCAGTTTCCGATATAGAGAGCATCCTCACCTACTAGACACATCACAACAAGAGGGGGAAGGGAACACACAGTTATTATAGGTGAGAGGAATAGGAGGCAATGTGCAGTCAACAATGGAATGGACTAGTTGGGCCAAATGGCCTGTTTCCATGCCATATCATTCTAATTAACTGTGTAATCCAAAAAGTTTCCAAAGTGTTACCCAGCGTTCAGGCCACTTTTTAAATGCCAGTGGTTTCAAAATATTTTTTTTTACAACTATGGCAACCATTGAGTTAGTCGACTCTTGGAAACATGTCATGCCACATTTTTCTCACCAATTTTCCACCCCCGATAAACCTTTTGACTTTGTTTTTCCTTCTATTGGCTCCATGGAGCTCCTACAATACATCACCTAATTAGCCATTACTTCTGTATGAACTTTGCGCTGCACTGAATGTGGGTGGGCTCGTCAGCCCTGGAGACCATCGCAGATGAGCCCAATCATGTCCTCGCCCAACGCCTCAACGTGTGCTTCTGATAGAAGAAGTAACTAGATAATATTTACAACAAAAAGCCCTGGTTGATTTCCCCACTTTCCGATCCGGGCACTGAGCTAACATTTTTCATGCTCCTGCTATATTGTTGACATATAAAATAATTGGTCATTTTCAATCCGTGACTGTCTGTGGGACACTGCTGTGTGCAATTGGCTGTCGCGTTTCGCCTATAAAAATACAGTCAATTCAATTTAAGCTATATTCTGTGAAGCATTTTGAGACATCTAGAAGATGTGAAAGCACTATAATCAAATGCAAGGATTATTATTATTATCATCATCTAACTCAATACAAAGTAAGAGATCGAACTTGGGATTTCCCATTATGTCTGGCCCAGATACCGAGTCAAATATTCTCATTATATAAAATTCTCTTTCTCCTTAACAACTTCTCCAGTCATTCAAAATGTTGTTGTTGTTGCAAGTGCAGCTAAATAATAGTGAGATATTTAGTAACTATCCAAGGGAGTGTATCATGGCTTCAACTGCTCACCAATGCTGGCACCACTCGTGATCTTTCATTGCTTCCACCATATTGAATGGTGCTGCAAATGGGGAAAGAACTTAAGGTTGTGGCTTCGACATTCAGATGTAGGTTACTGACTAGTCAATTCCAGCAAAATAACCACAGTTGGAAAGCTGTACGAGTTGATAATAATGATAATCGTTATGTGTGATATAGCGCCTAATCACGTCTTTGAGACACCTCAAAGCACTTCACAGAATATATCGTAAAGCAAATTGACTGTATGTTTTGTGGGTGCAAAAGAGCAGTCATTTGCGGGGTAAAATTAGCTCCCATGATGAAGAGCCTATAAATAATTGCTTTGATCTTTATTTACTTCTTGTTCACTTATTGTATTTAAGACTTGTTTTCCTTTCCATTGGGCGTCTCACTCTCTCTCTCTTTCGCAGCATGCACCAAAGATGAAATGCATCCTGAAGCTAGTACCTGTAGAGGCTGTAGGACTCGCTCCCACTTTCTCAACCTCTTGGGTTGAGAAACGGAGGCTGTGCTCAACAAGAGCAAAGTTCAGATCAATAATGTAGATAATGGAGGTGGGCCAGCAAGTTTAAATCCACGTCCCACCCTATCTGTAGGTCAGAACCCATTGGTATCCCATTCGATAAATCAATAAAGCTTTTGGAATTACAGTGATAGAGAGCCCACACCTCTATCCCACTCTCCGATTTACAATTGCATTGTGAGGAACAACAAATCATGTTAAAATGAGCTTAGCTGGAATGTAAATTATTTGGGGAAGAGGGTAGTGCACTTTTAAGTAACACATTGTTTTCAAAAACTCCTGTCGATGGGAGACTTTGGATGCACACACTGGAAGAGAAGACAGTTATAAGGGTGTTCTGAAAGGAACTTGAGTGAGTTCATGAGAGGTCATCATTTACTGCGTCTTAAATACATCTTAAATGCTGCATCCCACCAATTTGTTTTTTTTTCAAATTCAGCCACGAATAGCTGTTTCTTCATAAACCTCCCCTGCAACACCAAAAAAATCACTAATCTCATCGAGTTTCTGCAGAATTAAACATTTTATCCTTGTGACAACTTGGAATGGGGCTAAAGGTTATAGGGTTAACCATAAATACAGCCAATGAAATACTCTACTGAACACCCACAGGGATCAGAGAATATTTTTACAGAACCTTTCATTGTGTGAGGAGGGTGGAAGTGAGTTAATAGTAGAATAGGTTGCCCATGTCTCGAAAAGGATTGGCCGAATGGCCACTGGCCGAATAGCCTTTTCTCCTTTAATGTTTCCTTCTGTTCTTAACACAGGGATACCTGCCTGCCCTGTGAGGCAATGGAAAAGAACCCGTCAGGTTTGAGTAGGAAAAACGTGAGTGCAGATGAGACATTCTGGACTACTGTTTGTCGAAGTACAGTTGCAGAATAGGTGGAAGGTTTGGGAGAATGTTTTGAGTGGAGGCCAAAGAGGCATAGACTGTGGAAACAACGGACTTGATGGTCTGACTGATTATTTTTCTTTCAATGTTTTCATGCCCTCGTGAGTCTAAGATGAAGATTTTCCAGAAGATGGGTCCCTAGCTTCTGGACATAAAGGGTACTAAGGGATGAACTCTTAGGCAAGTTTCCTTACTCGACACGCCTGTGTTTACCTAAGCAGTAAGCAGGAACTTGTTAGTTAATTGGCAGATCAATTTCCAGGGCAAATAATCCCTTCTAATAAAAAAATAACTATAATATAATGATAATAAAAAAATGACTCAATCCACAACTGTTTGTTGGACACTGCTGTGCATAATTGGCTGCCAGGTTTCACCCACAAAACACAACACTGTATTCTGTAAAGTGCTTTGAGACATCTCGACAACGTGATAAGGCACTAGATCAAATGCAAGGAATATTATCATTAATACTACGATGAAGAGTGCAGCTAAGATTCACCTGGGATTTCTGAATCTCGCAATTATTTGCAGTTTAGCCCAGAATTAGCTCTGCTGCACCTCCACAACCGCTCCCCCAAGACACCACAAACACACATATCCACGCTCCGCCACCATGACCAGGACTCACTTTCACCAACAAGCCTTTAGACCTCTGCAATTGGCTGCCGCAGATTGTATCATGTTAAAATGTCCCAACAATTAGCAACATCCACCTTTATTCTTCAATGATACCTTCCAAACAAACAAATCTCAAAATAATTCTTACAGGAACAAGATTTTCATTTATCCCTCTTTTCTCACTGAACATAGCAGCAACTGAATTGCATAATCTCGTAATAATAATCATCCTTACATTTGATATAGTGCCTTATGATGCCTCAAAGATGTTTCAAAGTGCTTCACAGCGTATACTGTAAAGTGAATGGATTATATTTTGACTGTGTTAAAATGCAGTGTGGATTGAACACTCATGGATTGAATGACCAATAGGGTCCGTCGATATGGAAATTTTCCGATATCAATATATCAGTGGGCTCATATAGATATATACCGACATATCGATATCTCCGGGTTTTTTTGTACTGCGCATGCGCGCGCATTCGGAGGTGCGCGCGCATTCGGAGGTGCGCACGCATTCCGATATGCGCGCTCATTCCGTACCCTAGGCTCAGGAGGTTTGCAATGCCGGCGACAAGGTAAGTTGAAAAAGTTCGCTTTATACCAATATATACCAATCTATCGCCGGACACAATATACTGATATTTGTGATATCGATTTTTTTCATATCAAATTTTTCAATATATCCATATATTTGAATTTCCAATATCGGCATATCGATATGAAAAATTATACAGATATAACCGATATATCGATATATCGCCGGACACTAGTGACCAATTTATTATTATTTTGTTCAAGGAATTATTACACAACACAATACAACACAACAGCCTGATAGCAGCACAACAGAGCGTTAGGGGATTGCAAGCCTCATTTCTATTATAGCTGTAAATTTGAAATCAATGAAAATTAAAGCAAAGAGATGGCTAGACAGCACAGCACCCGCCTCCCTAACAGATGTCACAGGTTTCACACCCCAGGATTTCTTGTAACTCCAGGCTGCCTAACACTGGAAAGAACCAGTGGGTGAATTAAAACCAGATTTTAAAAAAACATGAACTCATCCTAACCAAAATGGCTCAGGGTCTGAAATTCTGCTACCCCATGGTCTAGTTTTAAAATTTAATATTGTCTTAAATTCTGGCTCAATTTGGAAGCTCATTTTCAGCAGATCTTTTTAAAGAGCTTGTGGGGAAACAGTTCCCAAATTGAAAGTGACGCTAAGACTCTTCCAAAATGTTACACCACCTTACATTTTAAGGCTAAGAGCATGATGATTCAGATTTTTTGTGCTGCAGACAAAGTAGATTATATTCACAAATACGCTGAATTAATATTGTAAGGTTGATTCTTAAAGAATGCTAACACCTCAACATTAAAGAATAAAGAATAATGTGGCTAATTGTTGAGGCATTTTAACATAATACAGTAAAAGCCCATTTATCTGGCACCCGCAGGACCTGGCCAATGCCGGTTAAAGCGCCTGCCGGATATTCAGGCGGCCCGCGGCCGAAAACCCACCACAAAAAAATTGTAGTTCTTTTAACACACACCATATACAGACTAAATAATAACAGATAATAACAGAATATTGTATTGGTACTTATTGTTAAAACTACTCTCTTGCGCTTCTCACCTTTACTGATTGAGGTTTACAGTCCAGCGATTCTTTTTTTTAAAATGGAGGACGCCAAGCGGGTGAAAAAAACAGCAGCGTGATTTTAAAGTCGCATGACTTTACTAGCGTCAAGCCAATAGCCCTAGATAGCCCTAGACTCTACTAGCGGCAAACCAAAATACTGCACCTCCGCGACAATGTG
Source organism: Hydrolagus colliei (assembly GCA_035084275.1). NCBI lineage: Eukaryota > Metazoa > Chordata > Chondrichthyes > Chimaeriformes > Chimaeridae > Hydrolagus > Hydrolagus colliei. The sequence continues at coordinate 80,716,809 of CM068742.1, forward strand.
GGTTATCGGCTAGCGCTATCAGCTTGCTGGTAGATTTAAAATCATGCTCTGTTTTTTTCACCTGCTTGGCATGCTCCATTTTAAAAAGAATCGCTGGACTATAAACCTCAACCGCAGCATCGTGGCTTCAAGCGCAGCATCTACTAGTAAAGGTGAGAAGCGCAAGAGAGTAGTTTTAACAATAAGTACCAATACAATATTCTGTCATTATGTTATTATTTATGCATTTACAAATGCTCCACCGCTATTGTTCCGGATAAGTACCAGTTTAAGGAATGGGGCCTTTTTTTTTTGGCGTGCTGGTTATACGGAAGTGCCGGTTCATCGAGTCACGGATAAACGGACTTCTACTGTACCATGCAATCTGGAGTTATGTATCACCTTTCACGTCGGGAGTACGTCTCAAAACACTTCACAGTGCTGGAAGGGCAACTGGGCTAGGGGTGGGAACCAAGGAGATGGAGAGAGAAACGATGACCAAATACAGTACTCATTCAAAGAGATATGTCTACCTAATGTTATGTTTTTGTTGTTATTACAATCACCTGCCTCCTCAAATGTAATGCAAGCGTACAGGTGCGGTCCTTGTTCATGATAAAACTCTTTGGTTGAAAGTAGAAAGAACATTTTCTGAACAAAGTAACAAAAGACACAATATTGACAGTATGTTAATCAGGGTTGCTTCTGTTTGCCCTTATCAACACTGGCCTAAAAGAAGTTTAGGGAAGATTTCGGAAAGAAGTTGAAAAGTCTACTGCTTCCCTCCTATTCTGCCAAGACAAAGGGTAATAGCCATCATAGTCTAATGTACGTGGGCTTCATCAGCAAAATGATAGTACCAGCACAACATAACCAGTTTACAATGCACTTATAGAAAGATATTACCAACTGCTTGAAGTAATATAATGCTATTTATATAAAAGCACGACTCCTGTCTTGACAGATCACAAGATAGCTGTAATTTGGCAGAACAATGAACAGTTACACACTGCTCTGGGTCAAACAAACAGACATACAAACAAATACACACACTCATGCATGCACGCAACGCACACACGCACATGTCAAAGACTGTAAAGGAGGTAGATTTTGGAGGTGCAATACTAACTGTATTCTGTCGTGTGATAGGCACAGAGCATCAACAACAACAGCTTGCAATTACATAGCGCCCTTCACGGCGCAAAACTTTGAGCAAGTTTCCTTATTCCATACGTCTGATAATAATCCCTCGAGAAAAATAATAATAACTTGGTCATTTCAATTCACAACTGTTTGTGGGACACTGCTGTCCGCAATTGGCTGTTACGTTTGGCCCACAAATATACAGTCAATTCACTTTACAGTATATTCTGTGAAGCGCTTTGAGACGTCTAGAAGACGTGAAAAGCTCTATATCAAATGCAAGGATTATTATTACTAGTAATAATATATATGATAGTGACTCAGAGCACTTCAAGCATCAGAAATAGATTCTACAGTCAAGCTGAAGCTAAAGTAGGGGAAGCCAAGCTGGGACTGGCATCTGCACAGAATGGCAAATAGATGAAAAGCTATTACAGAATTATCAAGAAAATCTCAAATTGAATCTTAAGACAGATGACTACAGCAAACCATACATAAACCTAATTTACTTCTCCACCTGGAAAGAGATGAGCACTTAATAATAATACTCCATGCATTTGATATAGAGCCTTATCATGTCTTCAAGACTACTGTTTCATGGAATATGCTGCAAAGTGAATTGATTGTATATTTTGTTGGCGATACGCAGCAGTCATTTGCGCTCAGTAGTGCCCCACAAACAGACCAATTATTTATTGTTTTTGTTTGAAGGTATTATTACCCCGGAAAAACGATTGACTAACAACCGGGTTCCTATTTACTGCTGGGTAAACAGAGGAGTGCAGAGTAAGGAAACTTGCCCAGCATTTCGCCATGCCAGGAATTGTACCCAAGTCCTCTTGAGGCGCTTGCTGTAACCACTGAGCTATAGGACGCCACAAAATAAAAGTATGTTGGGAGGGAGCAATAAATTGATATTACAGCAAGCATACAGCAAGAATTCCGCCTGGGATCGATGTGCCCTCCTGTAAATGAACAGGAATTAATGCATTTTTCTTTACGAAAGACTGCAATGAAGTGAAAAAAAATCCATCGACATACGAGCCACTTTATTGTCAAAACAATTTCAGACTATCTCTGGGAATTCACTTTGATCTACTGATGTTTGGTGTATACCAGGGACTTATTTAAGGTGGAAAGATCGATTCTTGATTTTAAAAATCGCTTTGAACGTCGTGATAAATCATTCATTGCGAACTACTTATTTCCAGGCATCACTTTGATTCCATTTACATTGATATGGTATAAGCCAAACTAATTTTTTTTTGTGGACTAACTTTGCAATGGAACACGACTGCTTTCAAACTGCAGTTTCTGAGTCCCAAAAGCCGATATATGCTGAACAAAATCAGCCCTTTTAAATGTGGTAGTCTTGATGACAACAACAATTTGCATACATAGAGCATCCTCTATGCTGGGTAGCTTCCCGGAGCCCTTAATAGTGTTGGAGTCTGACCCTAAACTGGGGGGGTAGGTGGTGGTAGCAAGTGACTGTAAGCAGAAAGAAAAGGAAGGTCTTTAGGCAGGATTTGAAAGCAGGGGAGGGAGGGCGCGAGGCAGAGAGATTAGGGGAGGGAGTTGCAGAACTTTGTGGCTGGAAGCACAGCCACCGATAGCGGAGCAGAGGGAGCGAGGGACAAACAGGAATCTGGAGCGGCCGAGCCAAGCGGAAGCAGCAGGTGGTGGGGTGGGGTGGGGGGGTAAATAAATCAGAGAGGAGGGAAGGCATGAAGGGATATTGACACCACCACGTGGATATTGCTGTGGCATCCAGACATTCCTGTGTGAGCGGAATTGGTCAATAGTAAGTCTTTCTAATTATCATTATTTTTCATTGTTGAATGGTTACATCTGATGTCATCTTTCCTGCCTGAACAATGGAATGTTAATCTCACTGCAGGTCAATCATACATGTGTTCATTGTTACGAGTGTGATTTTCTGGACTATTATATAAAGAGTCGATATATTTCCCTGTCGTCTTCGAGGAAATTAAACGCAATAATGACTCGAGATCAATTCACGCAGAATAGTAGTCACTTGTCTCAATTGTAGGAGCCTTATTGCCTTATTCTACACTCCAGGACACCTGTGGCTGGTGAAAAAGCAACATCCTAGGTGCAAACAACAATAATAATAGTCCTTGTATTTGATATAGTGCTTTCACATCGTCTAGACGTCCCAAAGCGCTTCACAGAATATACTGTAAAATGAATTGACCGTATGTTTGTGGGCAAAACACAGCAGCAAACTGCACACAGCAATGTCCCACAAATAGTCGTAGATTGAGTGACCAATTTATTATTGTATTTTTTTCCTTGAGGGATTATTATCAGTCATGATAAATAGCACATAGTCCACAAACTCCAAATGCAGACATTGTAAGAAATGTACATTTCAAGGACCCAATACTTCAGGACTTCAGGCTACATTGACAACTCCTTGCACTTCACACAAACTTATGCTTATTTCTGCCTCCAACCTCCGTCCTGCGCACCCACTTTGACCATCCTCTTACCGTCCCTGCCCTCCACCCTCCCTGATTCCCCCCACCCCCACTTGGGTCCAAGTCCCTGACTATCCAGCGCCTTGGAATGGCCTCCACCATACGTAACTTTGTCTTTTTGATCGAAACCCCTTGATGGATTCACTACCTTGCATCACACTCCACCCTAGGTGTCATCCGATATCAATTTCATGGGAAGTCAACTGGGGCAATGCAGTTTACCACTATAAACGAGTTCCGCCATATTAAACTTCTCTTGCTCAATTCTCAAATTGCACAGAAAAACAACCATTTGGTGCTCAGGATTCTAAAATAATTGTAACTTTTCCAGCCTTTGTCCAGATTATACATTTTGATGCATGTGCAGATATACGCCCCCAACACATGTACATACACAACCACACACACTCACAATACACACACAACCACAATACACACAACCACACACACTCACAATACACACACAACCACAATACACACAACCACACACACTCACAATACACACACAACCATGCACAGTCACAATATACACATCCACAAATAAACAGGGTCTATGATTTTTCCCGGCAATTTTTACTCCACATTTTTTTGCTCGCAATCTAGCTCTGTTACTGATTAATAAACCAACATCATGTCATTTTATTTTACTTGCCGTTTGCAGTGATGTGGCTGGGGGGAGTAGGGGGGGAGGGGATGATGGTGGAAGGTTACATTAATCTTACCAACTACCAAAAACGTCGTTCTGGAAAATAAACGTCTGGGAAAGAATTAGGGCTATTCCATGTTTTTCATTATAATTCTACAGACTCTCTCTTCATTAGTGCTGTGACTACTCTACATTTTCTCCTTTGAAGCTTCGGTCCATCATTACAGCAAACCTTTGAAGCTCCGTCTGTCGTTAATTCTAGCAGTGGGGGAGCAAGGTCGTGCCGATAGGGGAGTCAGGTCAGGACTATTACTGTGAGCACCCTGCTCCAGACAAATCTGCAAGTGAACTTTACTACTTCACTGTTACGTCTTGTGTGTCTACTCTTTATTGACTATTTTTAATATGGTTAAGGTGAGAAAAAAGGCAAATTATTTTGTATTTGTGCATCTAAGATGATATATTATATTATTTGGTTCCTTACAAATGCTCATTTTGCTCGATGATGCATGCAGTTGCAACCAGCCAAATAAATTGCGAGCAAACCTATCGCTTTGACTGCAAGGCTTTGACTGCAAGGCTTATTGACAGTTCAAGTCGATGCAGGACTTCTTCGATTATCTCATTGAACCAAATGAATTTTTACAAGTGTACAGAAAAAAACATTTGGTCCATGATGCCATTACTGGTTTCGCCCACAAAGTCAATTCACTTTACATTATATTCTGTGAAGCGCTTTGAGACGTCTTGACAATGCTTTAGGGCGTTGTATCAAATGCAAGGATTCTTATTATTTTATTATATTACTGGTGTTTTTCTCCACATGAGCCACCTAATCTGATCCCATTCACTCCCTGTGCCCTTTAATATTCCTCTTTTTCAGGCATCTATCTAATTCCTTTTAAAAGATTTGATGAATTTTGCATTTACAAGTTACACCAAAGAATTTCACATTTTAGCCACCCTTTTGTGTACCTTTTTTTGCCACTAAAATCTGTGTCCTGTCATTCCTGACACAACTAGTGGAAATATTTCTATTTACCTTATTATACACCTTTCAGAATTTTGAAGTATTCTATTGGGACTCCCCTTAAACTTCTTATCTTCAGTGAAAACAACAAGATTCTCTTCATATCTGAAGCTCTTTAATTCCTAGCAACCTCTCTGGTAACCATCGAGATTTAATTGCTAAAATCACTGCCAAGTATAAAACTGGGACGATATCATACTTGCACCAAGGTTGGTACATGATCTTATCTGGGTGGCAAAAAGACATGGTCAAGAATAGCATAGATTTATGCTACCTACCAATAAGTAGGAACCTGGTTGTTAGTCGACCGGCGGATTGCTTTTCTGAAGTAATAATCCCTCAAAAAATAGAAATAAATGAATAATAATTTGGTCACTCTATCCACAACTGTTTGTGGGGCACCACTGTGAGCAATTGCCCCAAAAATATACAGACAATTCACTTTACAGTATTTTCTGTGAAGTGCTCTGTGAGCTCTCAAGACATATCAAATGCAAGAATTATTATTATTGAATATTCAATCAAGAAACATTTATGCTGTTGGCCAAACAAATCCTTCCCATTGAGGGAACCTGTGGAACATATGGGTGAGGCTCAGGCTATTGACTCTAATGTATTGTCACTGTTTCCTTCCCAGCAGGAGGATAGTTTACTGACACTCATTTGTTCGGCTCGCACATTGGGGAAGATCATAAGTGCTCATGAACCCAAAGAGAACCTGATAGAAAATTGAAGGGGAAAAATAAGAGACCAATGCGTCCAAGATGAATGCAAAATCATTACAAGTTTACATTTAGCACTTCAAATATGCAGATCCCAGCAGAGTCCATGTGTTGATGAATAGGTATGAATAGCTTTATAATACAGAACCTCAGCACTGCATACACAAGACAACTGTGAAATGCAATTCATTCTATTAATAATGAGATTCAAATTAATGCAACAAATGCTATTTTACAATTTAAAAAAAAATCTATTCTCACATTCTTTACTAAATCAGTTCGACTTACTAACAAATTCAATCAGCTGACACTTAAACTTGCCTCTTATTGGCAATAATAATTTGGTATAGAATCTTATCACCTCTTCGCCACGTCTCAAGGTGCATCACAGAACATACTGTAAAGTGAATTTGACTGTATATTTTGTGGGCGAAACCAACTGCAAATAAGACTCATTTGTAGAAACTGCAATTCTCCTACAATGCCACCAAGTTCATGCATACATGCGCACCTATCCAGAGTAAATACAATCACTCCCAGGAAAACTAACTGGTGATATTTCCTTAAATGTCAATTTAAAACCATCAATATATGTAAGGGGTGAAAAGTAAATAAAAGCCTGGATTCTACCAAACTGCTACTTGCTCCTAATAGAGTGCAGCAATATGAGCTCAGACTTATCTTTTTATCTTCAGCTGCACAGATATTCCGCTTTCAAACAGAAATGTCAGTTGTTTAACCCCTTCATTGCCCGGTGAGGTTTGGACAAACTGAGTTGCTCTGAATCTATGGCTGGCCTTGATTTTCTTGCAATTTTATTTGAAAGTCTGCAACCTTCATCTGCTTTTAAGGCAGGTGAGCTGTCACAGCAACACAACAGTGGCAATGGGAGAGGAAGAGAAAGTTGGAGAACTTTGTCCTTGCTTTTCCTTTCTCCTGATAACAGTATTCTTTGCATTTGATATTCCAGACAGCTCAAAGGCCTTCACAGGATATACTGTAAAGTGAATTGACTGTATAATTTGTGGACGATACACGGCAGTCAACTGCACACAGCAGCGTCCCAAAATTTAATACTAGATGAACAGAGGCGCATGGAGTAAGAAAACCTGCCAACGTTTCGCCCTGCCCAGGACCCAACCCCGGTCCTCTCGCTCGCTGGGCGAGCGCTGTAACCACTGAGCTACAGAACTGATAGCTCCAACCCTGTCCTTTGAAAACGACAGCAAATGACTCAGATCATCTGCAAGAGCAGGCTTGGGGGAACAAAAAAAAGCCACCACTGGGAGGCGTACTTCCTGGATAAACAATGTCAGGTTTTCCCCCTCAATACCCCCTCCTCCCACAGAGCCGCCTGTTCAAGTGAATCGAAATACTGCTCCTGTATACAATCCACAAAAAACTTCGGCTCAGCATATCTGAATGTGTGTGCTTGTCAGTCCAAGACACTGATAGGGGTGTTCCTCATTTGTTAGGGTGGCTCAACAGTGCTGTGTAGCATTTGTCTTGGCTTTCGCATTTCAGGGAACCCGCACGGACATCATCATCCCCGCTAAAGACAACAGGAAGAACAGGGCAACGTGAACTGAACCAGGCACCACATTATAAGGATGGCCGTCCCAAACAACAAGCTGAGCTCAATACATCTTTGGAATCTTAGCTGCTATGGCTCAGTGGTTAGAGCACTCGCCTTACAAGCGTGAGACCTGTGTTCGAATCCACGCAGGTCAGGGAGAAACCTTGGGCAAGTTTCCTTACTCCACATGCCTAATAATAATCCCTCCAAAAAAAAACACACACTAATAAAAAAAATGGTCATTTCAATCCACGATTGTTTGTGGGACACTGCTGTGGCAATTGGCTGCCACATTTCGCCCACAAATATATACAGTCAATTCATTTTACAGTATATTCTGTGAAGCGCTTTGAGACGTTAAGATGTGAAAAGCGCTATATTAAATGCAAGGATTATTATTATATTATTATTTTACCATAACGTGAGAAAGAGAAATCAGTCTCACAGGCATAACGCAAACCTAGCTGGCTTATTCCTCCCAAGGAACCTCAGCAATGCGAGAACATGGCTGGTTTAAGCTTGTTTCTTACACAGACATCTGGAGAGAAATCTAAACTGTACTTTCCATTATCTGATATCTGATAACCGAGGAGAACTGATGGTCTCTCTGTCTCTCTCACTGACGGTTGGAAACAGTCAGGTAGATAGCCCTGGACGAAAGCTGACAAGCTGCCTGTGGTAACAATAAGGTAGAATTGTTCTTCCGGTGGCAATGTGATGATTACTGCAAATGAAAAACAGCTGCAGTGCCGAATAAAACACACACAATAATAACATTTTAACTTGACATTTGAGGGATTAAGCAGACAGTCCGGTGTTGTGGTCAAAACCAAGAGGGGCTCCAACTCTATAGAGCACATTTACTTCATGTAAACTGGAGCAGAAAATAATATAACTGGCACGATTTTACCCTTTGAGTTCTGGCAAGGTCTTCGAGCCAACTTTTTTTTACAAATGGGCAGCATCTAGTTTTGACCGCACAATGTTGGCTATAAATAAATTACATTTTGTCGATTTCCGAATATTCCACACAGCATAACACTTGGAAACGCAAAACATTTCTGCACCAAAACAATCTCTGAACAAACTGAATGAAACTGATCGTATTTTTATAATAATAGTACTTGCATTTGATCTAGTGCTTTTCACGTTTTCTAGGCGCTTCACAGAATATATTGTAAAGTGAATTGACTGCATATTTGTGGGCAAAATGCGGCAGCCAATTGCGCACAGCAGTATCCAAAACATAATCATGGATTGAGTGACCAATTTATTATTTTTTAAAGGAATCATTAACCCCTGAAATGCAATCCGCTAATTGACTAACAGCCAGGTTCCTGCTTACTGCCTGATAAACAGAGGCATATTGAGTAAGGAAACTTGCCTAACGTTTCACCCTGCCCTGAATGTATAACACAAGCGCCTTTATCTTCGGTTTCTGACGACTACTGTGCACCTTTACTGTTAAGTCTTATTTTCCAAATCACGTCTTATAGCTGTCATCAGGCACAATGGTTTCCATTTACTAAGGATGATAGAAGAAGTGTTTAACATCCTACGCTGTTTTTCCAAATTCTACACCAGTTAATCAATACAACGCCACATCATTGTTTTCACTACATGCTGCCTTTCCACCCCCCCCCCCCCCCCCCCCCACCTCCCCCACCCCCCCCCCTCCCCCCCCCCCCCCACCCAACCACCCACAAGATTGGCACAACTTTCAGTTCTATTAAAACAAACAAAGGTGATTCCAGAATTTTCACCAATTAGGGAGTGTGCAACACAAGTCGATGAACATCATGCTCCCAGCACAAAGACAAGACAACATAAACAGTCGACTTCAAAACTACTGTGAATTGAGGCCTGTTTGCATGTATCGGACCTTCAAATCTATCATCAAGTCAATCACAGGCTTAGGCTGATTCGATTTGCTACCAAATTTGCAACCGCTGTGAATAAAAAATGCATTGCGTAAAAAAAATGGTGCGAATCTGTTTACTGCAGAGTTAAACCGCCCACCTCGTGTTCCCAGCTTTAAACCCGCTGCAAATCAAAATGGCTTGAGTCAAGCCTGTGTAAATGGATTTGAATCCCTGCTGTCTTGTCGTCTCTCTCCCTTCCCTCTCCCCCACCACCCTCCACCCCTCAACACAACTCATCGCATGCAACGGATTGTAATTTGATACTGTCCAAAGCATGCGTTGCTTCAAAGGGACAAGGTGGTGGGTAAATACTGAGCAAAAACAAATTCTACCATATTAACAGCGATTTGCCCCCAGTTCGATCAAAACAAAAACACAGAACCAGATTTATCGCCACACTGATATCACAAATCATTTGATGTGCACCTACCCATTACAATGTTAATCCTTGCATTACAACAATAACTTTGGTCTGTATATCGCCCGTCACACCGGGTAGCGTCCGGGAGCGCTTGACACTACTCCCAACATTCTGGTGAACGTACAAATTTTCATGTCCTGTACTACAGTATTTTACTCCCATTAGTTTCACACAAATTTCAATGCAATTTTGCCCTGCCAATATGAGCAGCCCGATTTCAATCTTCTCTCTTATACTGTATTATTCAACAGCATGTGAATCAGATGCAATCGGATACAGTCTGATGCAGGCACTGATTAGAAGAAGCCTTGTGTAATCACCTGGGAGATAAAATTCAGTTTGGATCAACAAGATACCCATCGACTAGCTTTGACCCTTAGTATCAATGGGGCAGCAGTTAACTGGTGCCCAGATCAAACAAAGCAAAGTTGTTTCATTCACTTTCGCCTGGGTTTATTTTCGCTCCAGAAATGCCAGCGCAACTTACTCTGATGTCACACTTAAATGAACAAGTGATGTACAAAGTCTTCGGTTTGGTCTCAGTTTCTCACCGCCAAACTCTTGTGAGCTTAGGTCAGTTACAGTTCCCCCACCTCACTCCCCACCAATTCTGCACTGTGAAAAACATTAATGATACGCTTGTGTGGGTCATGTCATCACACCATAAGGTTACTCGGGGGGAAAAAAAAAGGCACATATGTTTGCAAGTGGTAATAAAAATGATGGAAGCCTTGAAATATGTTATTTTTCTTCCATCAAAGGCATTCATTAAAATTGCCATCATCCGAGCATTTAATTGTTTACAATGTACCGTGCGGAGACAAGGCAACGTGAAGCAACCAGCTGACAGGATTGACTGAGCCTGACTTGTCCCAGACTAGTATCATTACCCCCCAACTAACGCACATCTGACAGGAACCAGTTCCGATCACTCGACAGAATGAACTGGGTCAGAATCACCAGTGTTTAAAAGACAGTAATGGGGAATGGTGATATAAATCCCCGCGTCTTTTGTGTCTACACCACAGTAAATCTCAGTCCGCAGCATTTGACTTCCGTGCACACATGCGAGACATCAATAACAGTGTGGATTGCAGGCCTAACCATCTGAAGTGCCAAGTGGATTGACTCATGGCATATAGAAGAACCTATAGCCAAAGGGCTAGGTTTCAGCTTTGACATCACAAGGCGGGTGACAACAGCACAAAAATATTTAATCGCTATTCAATCTGGGATTGAATCTGTAGCATATTCATTTTGTACAGACTCTGCGGTGTACGCAGAGGGTATTTGTTTTCGAGTCAGTTTACCTGATTTTAAGAAAGGGAGTCAACTTCAAAGGCAGACTGCAGAGTGCCACTATATCTGTGTACTTATATAGCACAATTTCAGGCTTCATTCACCCTGGAGTCCCACACATCTCTGATAAAGGTGAGCTCTGATTGCTCAACAAAATATCTAATATTCACAGCTCTGATAAGATTACACACCCTCACACATCACTCCCCCCTCCTTTTATTTTGCACTAGGCAATTTAAAATTATAGATTCATTGTTAACCAGAAACTAGTAGCATTGGGTAGAGAACAAGTACAATTGGGACACACTTAACAAATGCGTTGTCGTTAAATGCATCACTGGATCTATTGCATTACACATAGGGTGGAAAAAGAGACTGACAATGATTGTCCCACTGTGTACCACAGAGAAAAATGTATTGCCAACGTTTCTCACTTAAAATATAGTAGTCAGGGATTTTTTTGTTGTTGGTTTGTTTGAATACAGAAAGAGAGAAGGCAGAGAATTAAACCTTACAAGCAAAGCTCGCATATATCCTCGCAGAGAGAGACACACACACACAGCCCTGTCCTCATTCTATCAGCAAAAAAAAACATAGCAAAGGACAATCCCCAAGTATGAGTATAACTGGAACCATTCCCAGGGAGGGGGGGTGGGGGGGAATCAGCCTCCTATCATGTTAGGCAAGTTTGCAATTGTTTTGAAAAGTCAGAATGAAGTTGTGAAGAAACAATTTCATCTCCATTTGGAAAACAAGTCAGATTTCTGCCACCAGAACTTTCTTCAATACATATGTATAACTACAGATACTGTATTTAATATATATATATATACAGTATATATACAGATAGATATATTTAGAGTTAGGGAATAAACACTGCGATCATGACCTGTATGGTTGTGTGTATATAATGTATGTGTGTGTTTATATATTTTTTAAATGCACTGAAATGTACAATATAAGCGAATAAAAGAAAAACTAAATACGAAGCGTCTCTTTAAACGACCTGAGCAAGTGGTGGGGGGGGGGGGGGGGGAGGTGTGAAATGACAGGAAGAGACTCACACACACACACACAGAGAGAGAGTGGAGACAGATTGAGAAAGACTTGTTAACCAGACAGACTGTGGCTGTGTGTATGTGTATGAGAGAGAGAGAGAGAGAGAGAGACACACACAGAGAGAGAGTAGAGACAGTGAGAAAGACTTGTTAACCAGACAGACTGTGGCTGTGTGTGTGTGTATGAGAGAGACACACACACACACACACATACACAGAGAGAGAGAGACACACACACACACACACACCTCGGGCAGCTCCTGGGGGTCAGTAAAACCTACTCAGGCTTGTGGTGATCAGAACAGCAGCTGAATCACTGAGAGAATCACACTGAGCTCCACTCAGCGCTTTAAACTCACTCACCGATCGCGGCATTGGGGGAGACAGCGAGCCATTGGTCAGGTAGGGATCGTTGTTCATGTTCGGGATCATGATGTATCCCGAGGGGTAATAAGCGGGTCCCTTGTACATAATTCCTGCATCCTGCCGCTTCCCTGCTTTCATACACAGAGAGAGAGAGAGAGATACACAGAGGGGAGGAGAGGGGGGGACGACAACAACAACAGGAAAGAAAATCGAAACAAAAAGCGTTAGTTGCAAAACAGTAACAAACACAAGCAAACACACTCCAAGCCATCAGTCTGGGTGGCAGGGCAGACACAGCGATTGATTAAAATAGTCAACGCTCACCCTCGTCCCCCCGCTCTCTGACTTTGTCTTGATAAGAGTCTTGACTGACATGGGAGCGTCTAATCACCTGGAAACCGGGAAGGCAATATTAGTGTGTGTGTATGTGTGTGTGTGTATGTGTGTGTGTGTATATATTATGTGTGTGTGTGTATATATATATATTATGTGTGTGTGTGTATATATATATATTGTGTGTGTGTATATATTATGTGTGTGTGTGTATATATATATATATTGTGTGTGTGTATATATATATTATGTGTGTGTGTATATATATATATATATATATATTGTGTGTGTGTATATATTATGTGTGTGTGTATATATATATATTATGTGTGTGTGTATATATATTGTGTGTGTGTGTATATGTATATATATATTGTGTGTGTGTGTGTATATATTATGTGTGTGTGTATATATATATATATTGTGTGTGTATATATATATTGTGTGTGTATATATATATATTATGTGTGTGTGTATATATATATTATGTGTGTGTATATGTATATATATATATTATGTGTGTGTGTATATATATATTATGTGTGTGTATATGTATATATATATATATTGTGTGTGTGTGTGTATATATTATGTGTGTGTGTAAGGGAGATTGGGGGAGATGTATTTTGTGAGTGAACGAGGGAGAGCAGGGTTGTGTGAGTGAACTTATTTATGTGTGTGTACATAACCGGGATGGGGGAAAGTGAAACTCAAATGAGGGGAAATTGTTCATTTTTTAAAATAAAATAATGTTCTGCGTATTTATTTTCTAAGAGTTTGTTTCGTTTCCTGTGTGAGTGGAATGGGAAAGGGGACAGAGAGAGAGAGAGAAAGTGAGATGGAGAGGGTTGGATGAGATTGAGAGAGGGAGAGGGAGGGAAGAGAGATTGAACGCGGGATTGAGAGAAAAATGATTGTGTGAGAGAGGATTAGAGAGAGAGAGAGAGAATGAATGAAATAGAAAGATTGTGTGATAGTGAGAGAGAGATTATGTGAGTGAATGAGAAACTGAGAGAGAAGAATTGCGTGAGTGAGTGAGTGAGAAACTGAAGGAAGGAGAGGGGAGGTGGGGGGAAGAAGTGTGTGACTGATTGAGAGAGAGAGAGAGCAGGATTATGTGAGAATGAGAGAGAAATTCAAGAAGGATTGTGTGAGTGAATGTGTGAGAGAGAGTCCCGTGAAGTTTGGTGTAGCGCAGTCTATGTGTGTGCTGTGTGTTGTATCACGCTGTGTGTTGTGTTGTGTGTAGTGAGCTGTGCTGTGTGTTGTGTGCTGTGTTTTATGTGCTGCGTTGTCCTGTGTTAAGCTGTATGTAGTGTGTTATATTGTGCACTGTGTGTGTTGTCCTGTATTATGCTGTGTTATGGTGTGTGTGTGGTGTCCTGTGTTGTCCTGTGTTACTGTATGGTGTGTGTGTGTGTGTGTGTTGTCCTGTGTTACTGTATGGTGTGTGTGTTGTCCTGTGTTACTGTATGGTGTGTGTGTGTTGTCCTGTGTTACTGTATGGTGTGTGTGTGTTGTCCTGTGTTACTGTATGGTGTGTGTGTTGTCCTGTGTTACTGTATGGTGTGTGTGTTGTCCTGTGTTACTGTATGGTGTGTGTGTGTGTTGTCCTGTGTTACTGTATGGTGTGTGTGTGTTGTCCTGTGTTACTGTATGGTGTGTGTGTGGTGTGTGGCTTACCTCTGTGTCGCCAGTGTTGTTGGGGTTGATCTCAGACTCGTTGACCAGCGATGATTTGAGATCTGCCAGGTCCCTCTCCTCGGTGGCGCTGATCTCCGCCAGGATTTTCTCCTCCTGTTCCCCCTCGTCTTTGAACGAGATCATCTCATCGTTCGCTCCCAACTCCGGGTCCCCACCACCGCTGTTCAGCTGCGGCATGTTTCCCCCTCTCTCTCTCTCTCTCCTGTCTCACTCTCACACACTCTCCCTCCCTCCCTCCCTCCCTCCCTCTCTCTCTCCCTTGGAAGTTTAAAACTTAAAAAGAAAACGGGTTTGGCAAGAAAAAGAAATAAACCTTTGCTTTAAAAAGCTGGACTCCTCTAACCCCCCAACCCCATGTATAGATATATATATGTATATATAATCACAACAAATAATTAGGAAACAAGTCCCAAAGTTGCAAGTGAGGAGAGAGCTACGGTTTGCAGTTGTACACACACAGACATGGGCTGTATGTGTGTGTGTCTCTCTCTCTCTGTCTGGATGCAATGAATGCAAACTCTTTTCTTTGCTTTCTTTATCTCTCTCTCTCTCTCTGTGTCAGTCTCTCTCTCTCTCTCTTCGCTCTCTCTCTCTCTCTGGTGTGTCTTTGTGGCTTTGGCAATAAGAGTGAAGCCAGCCCAGCAGACTAATGTAGTTGGTTAGGATTTGGAGACGCCGGAGACGAATGCAGCAAAGGGAGAGAGAGAGAGAGAGAGGGAGGGAGGAAGGAGAGGGAGGGAGGAAAAAAAAGCAAAGGGGCAAGGGAGGGAGGGAGGGAGGGAGAGAGAGAGAGGGAGAGGGAGGGAGGGAAGGAGATCAAAGCCTTGCCGCCGAGGTGATTGACAGCTCTGATTGACGGGAGAGATTTACAATTGTCCTATTGCAGCCTTAATGAGATGCAGAGCAGCCTCTCTCTCTACAGGCAAAGACCTCAGAGACTTTGCTATGTACCAATACACACACACACATACACACACAAGATTTTTTTAAAAAAGAGAGACATTCGTGCTATCAATGCACCTCACACACAACTCATTTTGTTTCCAATATTAAAATATATGTATTTGATATTATGGTTTTTTTTGGGGGGGAAAAAACAAATCACAACACACACACACACACACACACTTTCTGCTTTGTTCTTGTACAATTAAAAACCCAACTGTGGGCATTGCAGACTCTTGCAACCCAGTTTATTGGGGGAATTTTTAAATCTAATTCTCTTTGAAATTACCCCCCCCCCCCCCCCCCTCTCTCTCTCTCTCTCCCCCTCCTTTTCTCCCCCCCCACTCTCTGTCCATCTGCTCCCCCTCTCTGTTTCTTCCCTCTCTCTCTCTCTCTTACTCCCCCCCCCCATCCCCTCCCCCCCCCCCCCCCCCTCTCTCTCTCTTCTCCAGATCGAAACTATGAAAAGTACCTTGAGGATTTTCTACTGTCTGTCTATCTGTCTGTCTAATCAGTAGGAAAACAGCCTAATTTAACCCAATTTTAAGGCTGAAACGAACAAGGCGCTTTGAATCCAGTGACACAAATGGAGAGTGCAGAAATGCGTGTAGCAAGCAATCCCACAGTCAGGTCGACAGGGTGAAAACGTTAGATCAAAGGGTTTTACGTTGCACCCAAACACAGCGAACGGCTGCTACAGGTATCGTAGAACAATGTCTTGAAAGAATAGTGTCTGCCTTTTTTTTTTCTTTTTAAAAACACACACACACACACAAGCCGGGACCTTCAGAAAAAGTTTATTTTTATTCCTCCCCCCCCCCCCCCCCCCCACACACACACACACACCGTTGTACAAACATTTACGACAGGAAAACACTGCTTTGGGGGCGAGAGAGAGCAAAATAAACACAATCTGAACCAACAGAACATAAACCCTTTCTCTCTGTGTTGTGTGTGTGTGTGTTTGGGTGGGAGGGGAGAGGGGTTGTTTATTATTTGGTGCGTGATTTTAAAACTGGGTTTTGTGCAATCCCCCAAACAATGTCCTGAGGAATAAATCTGTGAGAAAGCA